>KZ308556.1:0-168887 GCA_000376725.2 Ladona fulva
GAATCTGTTATTGGTGCATCAATTCACATAAATGAGTAATACTTGTGAAACACGGGAACATTTTATGGAACCTATTCCAAAAAATTATACCACAGGACATCCGGAAAAAGTAGCAAAATAGTAGTGAACGGAGTTTACTGTTTCTGAATTCACGTGCCTTGAACATGCTTGTTATTATATGATTAACTGACATGGTTCCGATTCACGGCACTGTTTCTATATTAAAACGTCACGTGATTCAAAAGACTGTCTCTGCCTGTTTACGCCCTTATTATATTTGTCTTGTTAGGAGAGGAATCACGCGATACACAAGAAACAAAGTTGACTTAGGTCGCATTATCTCGTGCTAGGTTGACTAATTCTCAGAGATGGAATCGTGGTCTTCCAAGAAAAGAGAATTATAAGCTTCGAAAAAGAACGGAATTTGTTTCTGAAATAGAATTTCTGAATCTTACTCGAAAAGCACGGAAATGTTCCTTGAGTAATGTTTGCTTTTTTGTTTTGATGTCTTAAGTTCGAATCACAGTCTTTTTTATCGCCTACCTTGAAATAAACAGCAAATAATTATAATTGCTTTTATCTTAAGAGAACTTTCATAAGGGAGATTATCAAAATATTCACTTTTCTTTCACAGAAAATAATGCTGGAAATTCCCACCACGGTGATTTCATTCCATTGTAAAGAAGTCTTTGTGAAAGGAGAATAATGCGATTAAATCTCTTAAAAAGTATCAGAGTCTGCATCGAAAAAAACCATCAAGTTTAATTTTAAATAACAAAGTTAGGGGTAATACGATTTAAAGAGCGAGACGAAGTCTTGCAAAACTCAACTTGGAAGAATATCTTTTAAACGTTTCTTTCTCCACAAACAATTTAATTTTATGCATTGAATGCAATCGTTTCGTCGATGATCTACATCAGATAAGTCATGTTAACGAACATATTTACCTTTTTTTTTCATAAAATGATTACATTTTCCTCCTTTTCTATCATACCCTAAATTTCTCCTTAGGTCAATCTCAAAGAATTTCTTTTTCAACCTCGTCAAATTAACGAAGCACAATATCCTACCTTCTTCTTCGTCGTCATAGTATTCTTTAAAATAACCAGAGTATATGGATTTTCATTCGAGCAACTTCTTTTGTAAGTGAAATGGAGAATTATTTTTAACTCGCGAAAGCTCACATCTGTTTTGGGTACGCGATAAATTAGAATTTTTCTACGTGGGCTGGAATTTTTCTAATCAACGGTAATTCTGTAATTATAGAGTCACATCAAGTGTATCAATAATCGTAAACTACGATACGAAAAGACAGTCGGAATAACAAGTGCACAGAATTAAATGCACTGGCGCTACTGAGTGGAAAATTATAATTGCTAGATTTCATCTAACTGCGCAAGCGTTCGCGGGTTGACTAGACAAGATGAAATCACATACAACCGCTTCAAGGTCCGTACCCGGTTCAAGGTTCGTAATTCCTTTGCAACTCGGTTTTCAAACCCTTCTTTTTTGTACCCTAGCGTCATATCCTTCCACCTCTTCGTCCCACCTACCGACAAAACAAAAACCGTAGTTGTAGCGAAACACTTACTCAATCCCACCCACAATCATATAATTGAGTCATTCCCTCCTCACCAAATAACACCTAAATATCTTCTCATAATGCGTCAGCCTTCTTAGACGGAAGCCCAAAAACATGTGGTCACACTCATTGGAGCCAAAAGGGCATCGCTACGCGCTCGTTGGATGTGACCAAGGGCAAGGTCTGAGTGAGGCCGTTTGAAAAGGTGGAAGTGAAAGGAAGGGAGAGTGGGGGAGAGACACAAGGCGATGTCGTCGCCTAAACACGACCCGCAGAAGAAAGCGACCGAAAGAAAGAGCGAGGAGCGGGTTTAGAATGCTGATGAGATGGAATTGTAAGAGGGGAAGAGGATCTTGAAGAGGATGCGTCCATGTGAGGAGTGGGAGGATGGGGGAACTCTCTCATGATGCGGACTGGCACGAATATTATGGGGAGACGTACCGAGGGGGAGATGCATGCAGCGAGATATTACGCACGACCGACGTTTTCACGAGGGGGTCTGGGGATGGCCCTGCCGCCAACCGACGGCTACGATGTGGGCGGGAGTGGTGCTAACACGGGAGACTTGGGCACGGGCAGCGTTAAAAATGTGGGTGGCCTTATGGGGAGAGATAGGCAACGTTCCGATAACACTTCTCGGAAAGTGTATGATATCAGGAAATGATAACTTCCCCCCAAAGATCATTTTCCCGAAATTACTATACCCTTAATATCATTATAATACATTTTCCGAACCACTATCTGTTGATTATGCGGGTGGGCCGTATTTTCTGGTCTGAGAAGGGCCACTGAAATATATGCTCGTAACATTATCGTTAAATCAATGGGTATTAAGAGCGATACTGCAATATATTTTACCTCGATAAGGATAGAGAACCTTATTTCAATTGAGGGCTGAAGTGGTACGGGGCAAATACCGCCAACCAGCACTCGCCTAGTGAGATGCTTGCATTCAAATTGACCAACATTGAAATCAAATCAAGTAAAGTAAGTTTAAGGCCATATAAGGTAAGGGATGTCCTACGCCCGATTCATTTCACTCAAAAAGCGTGACAGAAGAAGAAAGTTACTCTCGTATTAGATAATATTTACACAAGAGGCAGCTATGAGGGCCATTAAATACCATATGGTACATGTCAATGTCCAAAATTAATGCTTGGGACCATGAAGAAAGAAATAAGGTAAATATGATTCGTACAGTTTTACGAAATGAAGTTTCTGTTATTCTATTGTTAGATTGTGCGATGTAATAAATTTGTTGGACACACATGTTTCATTTATGATCTGTCTGATCAACCTCAATAGTAAGGACAAGTTTGGGAATGTTAGTTGAGATTCGTGATAACTTAAATAAAGGCTAAAGGCGAAAGGAAAATCTTTATTTCCGGTAATGATTGACCAATACTTCCTCAGAATTGACTTTTGTACATTGACGAATCTGAATGCAATAACAAAACATACGCGAATCGTTTTAATTTGAAGTAACTTTTGATAACTCGGCCAACTCAGCTAACGAACATTTTGACCAAGGAAGAATTTTTCCGCGTGTTTTAGACTCGGCTAACTAAAGTTAAACTATTTAAGGATTTGGGAGCACATGGAAATGTATTTTTCAAGTAGAATATGATAAAGCATGTTAGCCGCGGTGTCACTGCAAAACCCTTACTATCTCGGCTATTGTTAGCAAGGTTTGGTACAGAATATGCACCATTTTTAGATACATTAATAGATAGATTGCTCTATGCAACTCCATTCAACGATCTACTACCCAATTCGCATTCAATCCACCAAAGACTCCGGTAAATTGATTTCCTCAAAATCAACGAAAGGGGAAATTCTTCCCACATCCTATTTCGTCAACATAACGTCTGGGAAATCAAATTTCGGGGAAATGACGGAGGAATAACATTATTAACGGGACGGATGCGTTCGAGCCCCAGTCATTCAAGAATGCGCGCTACGACGCTCGGTATGGTCTCGATGGTTTTTTCTTCGAAGCGCTGGAGAATCGATGGCACCTTCGTCGCATCTTTCGCACGCCTTTCGAAGGGGTGAAGAAACCCTTGTTCCTCCGCATGCGAGGAAACGAAGAAAGGGGCGGAAAAAGCGGGGCCCGGGTGCATTTCTTCGATTTTCCAAGAGCGCTAAGTGCGCGCCCTCCTTCGCGGAGGGAAAAAAGACTGTCTCGAAAGCTGAAGGATTTAGCCGCGAACAGTCGTGTCTGCTGAGCATGTGTTATTTACAAATGCGCCATTGGGATCGCGGCTGCGGCATGCGGGGAGCGCCTGCGCCATCTTCGACTTCGCATTATTCCTCTCCCCCACTCCGGGTTCGAATCTAGTCCGAGTCACCACCCCTAAAAATGGAGAATCCGCATTGATCAACTATGGTTCGCTTCCACGGAACGAAGGGAATGTCTCTGGGCATAAAATCCGTCACGATGCCGCCACGAGAAAACTCGAAGAAAAAAAGACGAAGTTCCTCCAAGGACAGGCGGAGCAATCAGAGTGATTCCTTACTCGGCAGAAAATGAGATTTATCGATTATTCGGCGGGCGGACTTCGTATTTTTTCCTCCCTTAAAAAGGTGACCCAAGGCGTCCAAGGTCATGGACGGGATCGAGACAAGGAACCGTGGAAAATCGTCCAGGAAGCGCTCTTGTACTCTAATGACCTGGGGCGAGTGGTCTAAACCGACTCATTTGTCTACGAAGAAACCATTAACACCCTCGTAAATTACGTTGAGAGAGCCAACTAGCAATCAGAAACAGTTCGTGTTCCGCTCCTCCCGACTTTTTCGCTCCGACAAAAAAGGAAGAAACCCGAGATTTGCGTACGCGGTTTCCGTAGGAAAGGCGCAATCCGTCCAAATTAGCCGCGGGAAACCATGGAAAACTCCGCGAAAACGACGATTTACGGGCCGAGTAAAAAACGCGAAACGAGAAAACAAACGAGGGTGACGCAGCGCTCGCGAAAATTGCGTCCTCCAAAAGGCGGAAATCCATCAACAAAACGGACGAGTCACGTTCGCGAGCAGGGAAAAACAAAACAAAAACAATAGCGAAGAGGAAGAAAAACTCGAGTTTCCTCTCTCGCCTACAGAGCCTGTGCTCACGTAAGCGTCGCGGAATTGGAAGGGTAAGAGAAAATTGAAGGAAAAAACAGCTCGCGAGATTCCTTCTCGAAAAGACGACTTTCAGCGAGTGCTTTTCGAGTTTCCTTCGTTTTTCGCCGTCGAGAAATAAAAAACGACGACCGCGAAGGAGAGCATCTCAAAAATTCTCTCATCCGCGCCCTCTCTCACGCACACCAACGCGATAGTCTTTTGTTGAGACCAGAGGCGGGTGTTAAACTCTCTTCTTCCCCATATACACAGAAGCACCCAAATTACCCACCGCACGCACACACACACAAATCCTTCCCCTGCTCATCTCTTCCCCTCGCGTTCCATTCCCCTACTCCGCCGCACAAAAAATACATATACCCTTTTCCCTGTGCCACTTCCCGCCCCACTATCTCACTCCACCGACACTTGCGCCTCGTATGAGTCAGCGAACACCGGCCGTTCCGAGGAAAGATAGAGAAGGGCTTCGGGAGAAAAGTGAAAGATAGCGAGGTAAGGAGAGCGACGAGGCTGCGGAAGGAATTCTAGGGAATTGGCAGATCTGCGCGGACTGGAAGCTGGAATGAGCAGAGATCGTATGATCTCGGTTTGAAAGGATGGACGAGAGGAACGAATGGGGAATTGCGTCGTGTGGGAGAATAGCGGAAGGTCCATAAGACGGAAAAATAGCGAGACGTGTTAGGGGTAAAAGTGAAACTTGATAGGGACAAAAGTGAAAGGTATAGTAAAAGTTGGGCAGGTCAGAGTGAGATAACTACGATCTCCAAGTTTCCTAGATTAGTTCATGCAAAATAGATTCCCCACAACCCGGGTTCGCTCAGGAAGGCCTCAGATAAATTCTTAAGTTTCCATCACAACTCCCTTGAATTGCAAAGCCATTAGCGAAGAAAGTTATCACGAGCTGTTATCGTAGACAATAAATCAACGCTTCTTCCCAAATGTATAGTTAATTCGGCTGAGTTTAGGAAGTTCGAAATGTAGTACATGAGACACTATGTACTGAACAGACAAAATATTCGTCCGCCGACAGTCATTTTCCGAAGAGATGGAGATAATGTCACAAAATGTCTGAAAAGATAGAATGGGCAATTGCGAACAATAATAAGTAAATACTGAGTAATCCATGCTTGTAGAAGTAACCTTGAACATCAGATACATTACCAAAAGTTTAATTCAAACCAAAACCCTAACAAGAAAACAAGAGCAGCTGACTAAGAATCGACAGTCGAGAAAATCTGTAAAAACTATAAACTCAAAACGTCTTACACGTGATATCTTGCATTTCTGGTCCAACTAGCCATTATTTATCACTCCTAAATAGGAACAGTCATTTTTTACATGAATCTCCACAGCCGTCCTTGTTTTCACTCTCGAAGGATTACTTCGCAGAAATTAAGTTTAGTACCCGGCCTTCGCTGAGGGCTAGGGTACACCCATTAAATAAAAAGAAGTGGGAGGAGTAGGATCCAAGATATGATGAAAAAAGATTTACAGTGTGTCCGAGGGATTCCTGGTGGGATACCAGAGTGAAATACTGAGGGTCGGATGAGATTTGGTGGAATGAAGAAATTGAGAGGTTTTAGGAAACGTATGATGCTACTCAAGAAGGTGGATCAAATGGAAGGAACTGATAATCGTACGTTGAAAAAGGATGATCTCATGTTGTAAGAGGAAGATGAGTAAGGAGGGAGTAGTTAAAGACGAAGAGCGCCAGAAGACAGAGAAGGGAATTAGAGCGGAAAAGGAAAATTAGAAGAAATTCTACATCAGAAGAATTTAGGCTCATTTATATCATTTTACACGGTCAAAGTTGACAATAAAAGCAGGCTTTTTTTAAAATAGTCACTAAAAACACTAGAAGGGAAAGGGTTAGTCTTTTGACAGTTCATGCTTCATAAAATTCCTTTAGGATTTATATTAAAGTTAAAAATTTCGAAAAATTCCTTTCAGCTTTAGTTTAAACAATAACCTACCCTTAACTATTAACTTAAAACATTTTATCGTTTCCTTCAACTCTGTCTCTTTGATTGCATTTCAGCTTAAACATATGCCTTAAGGAATCCATCGTTCGTTCATTATTCAAAACAAGGAAATGATCAAAGATAACAAGGTATAAAGGTAAAAAGTAGAAGCTATAGAATAGGGAGGGAGCTTCACAGAAGTAGATTTATTCCTGTGATAGCAATCGCAGAGGGGGAAAATTCGTTTAGGGTATGAGGGGAGGTTAGAATAGGAGAGAAAAATCAGCAGCGATCAGTTTTACAAATTGGAATAGAATCCAGTTCATCTGGCGGCATAAATGGAACGTTAACGAGCAGAAATGAGTCGTGTAGGAGACGGGCCGGGCGACCGCCTGGGGCGGTTGATTTTAGGGAGCGCTAAATGACGAACCGAGTCTTCCCCATCCAGAGAAAAAGAACAATTTCGCACGGAGAAGAGCAGACGCTGGAAGGGACGCTTGCGACAGATGGGGGTACTAATCGCGACAGCAGGGTTGCAGCTCAGGTAGGGGTGTTCTCACGATGAAGAGGGAAACATATTTTATGAATTACGGAAGGTCGGAGGAATTCATCTTCAGGGGGTATAATTAACACACTAAAACAGGGTAATGACGAACATCTCGTAGTTTTATGCTCCGATGTAACCTCCGAGCCAATTAATACTGATGAGGGATAGA
Organism: Ladona fulva; assembly: GCA_000376725.2. Lineage (NCBI taxonomy): Eukaryota > Metazoa > Arthropoda > Insecta > Odonata > Libellulidae > Ladona > Ladona fulva. The sequence goes on from KZ308556.1 coordinate 7,383, forward strand.
TATAATTGAATGTTATCATATTTGTAGATGTTAAATACACGGATAGATAAACAAGCTCCTCTGGTCAACGTCGAAAAAAAGGTAAAGATGGGAAAAGTGAAATTCAACCTTCGGGAATCTAAACACGAATTACCGATAATAAAAGTTGAAGTCGAATAAATACAATCAAATTTATGAATAGGATTTTTATCCGCATACCTTATTCTATCAATGATCACTTTTCATTTTGTGAAAGCTTTTGGTGAATAGGGTCCTATAAAATGATTTCTGAAAAATTTATAATCTGGAGCGTTTTGCTATAATGGTGCAGAATGTGAACACTAAGATGAGGAAATTATTATATCAAAATCTTCTGAGTAAGAGAGGACTATACAGGAAAAAATTAGTCGGGTTGAAAGAAAAACAAACGAGAAAGTGCTGGGGATTGAGAAAGAGAAACGGGTTTTGTTTGAAGAAATGAAAGGATGGAAGACGGAATGCGTCAAATATGAAAGGCCATGGATTGCTAAAGATGGTGATTGAATGTAGGATGCATGAGGAAGGACAGTGAGAGGGAGAAGACATTGAATAATGTAGAGGGTATATATGTAAAGGAAGTTTACGAGGGAACTTTTACATCAAATGAACAAACTGAGACATAGAGGGGTAGTGTATTTTTTAACTCAAACAGCAATGTTACAATCATGATGAGAATATCTCAAGCAAAATAAAAAAAGAACTCATAAGCATTCCCGAAAAACCTAACATTTTTTTATTCATCCGCAGGCTAAAAATTATCAAACAGAACCGCAAACTTACAAGGAATTCTGGACGCAAGGCATTAAGCGAAAGAAAATCCTTCGAATGCCATAGTAATATATAGCCATGGAAATTGAAAGAAAATGAGTAACTGCCTGCAATATCATCACAGACGAGCGAAATTCTCTTTAATGTATTTCATTCACGATAGGGACATCTTTTGAGTGAAACCAGCAGTGCTCAGGACAAACTACCAGGAAATGAAACTTGGATATTGGAAAAGATTCCAGCAGAAAAGACGCGAAATCGGGGAAGGAAGAAGGCACTTTATCCTCGGTGCAAAAGGCGAGAAAAAACGTCAAGGAAACGTGACGGAGAGTCGTCTGACCACGGAGGAAGATTCCAGTTAGTCGGCTCAGTTTGTGGAACGGATAGGAGCAATCGTTTGGGCCACGAGAAATGGAATGCAGCGAGAGATGAGTCTGTTAGGGAAGGAACCGAGAGATCCCTGGGAGAAGGGGGTGGATGAGTTAACCGGAGGGAATGAGCGGCGTAAATGGTGTGGGGGAGCGGAAACGCTCGGGAGTAGCCCATTCGGGAGGAGGCAGGAAGCGCGAACAAGCGGAACGGAAGATTATGAAAAAAATGAGAAATAATGGAGGGTCGGAGCCTGCGGCGTCCTCTGGTACTGAAGAGAGGGAGAGACGATGGAGATGCAAGAGCCAAGTGGATATTGGATGAGGAAGATGAGTCCGCGGCCTGTCTCGGTCGTGCAATGGAGCACTGCGCCTGTGATACATAGGCAGAGAGTGAGTCACGACCGAAGACGTCACTTGATGCGAGGCGGGCTCGCACGAAGGGCAAGTGGAGGAATTCCTCTTTCAGCGTCCTACTCGATTTTCCCCTCGCCACTTCTCACCTACGGGATTCAATCTTCGGAGCAATTTCCCCTCTCTCTCCCCTACGCTTCGCCTTAGTTGGCAGGGGGAGCGCGATGCCTATCTTGTACATTACAACACGATTTATCTTGACAAGACCGGAACAACAATGCAGATAATGTAAAGGAACGTTAGGGACGATGAAACCTTATGGGATCGATAAAGTAAAGAACGGCAGCCTCCTTGAGAGCTGCTTCTTTCTTCAAACATAATATGGCTGCATTGTTTTGATAGGATGACAATGAAAAACTATGACACAAGGATCACCGCGTGATGCCTTGGACGACAAAGCAAGTCAGGCTACGATAGAAAACATGGATAAATGTATTTACGAAGCATAGCATAAGTTTTACTTCCTTATCACAAACTAAAAATTCCAATGCTCTTAAAATAAGTAAGAATAAACCACCAGATGAAACAACCACGTCTTTTTAGGTTAAATCGCTGTTTATAGATCGAAACGCCTTAATTCTAGGCCGTTTTCCCTAAGGTTTACAACCCCCGATGGTTACACCTCTGAGCGACGAAAATGTTCCCAAATGGAATGTTTGTTTACATGTAGACTTTTAAATCACGAATAAAATGCTTACAAGCAGAATGGGACAGAATCCTGATATTATCCAGCTCGAGGATAATTCAAAAATAATTACATTAACACAAATTTCATGAAGAGTTTCATTTTGCTTTGAAGAGTGATTCTTTAACACCCAGAATCATTCAAAGTAGTCACTCCATCACAAAACAGCTTACAAACTTCAGAAATACTGTATGAATCAACATACATACTTGTACATCAATCTTGCTGCCCCCTCCTTATTCCCGATATTTCTCCACACTTTCCTATCCTTTCAAACTTCTTTCGATTCTGACACATCCACGCAACTTTTTACAAGTTCCTTTCTATTCCTTAAGCATCATCTATAGCTTACCTCCTTCACGCATTCAACCTTCTCTTTGTAATTCTCACTCTTCCTTTAATACCATTAATTTATTCTAGATATACCATTTTTTATATTCTGCTTCAGTCCATCATTTTCTCATGCCCAAACCAACATAAAACACGTCTTTCATACCAGGTCATGCAGCCTCTCTCTCACTCCATATTTATATTATTGTTAGAAATGCTTCAAATATAATCTAAACCAACTGCATTAAGTTTACTCACGCTTCTCCTAATACATCCATCTTACACTATCATGCAATAAGTTGAGTGGTGGACTGGGTTGGCATATTAAGTTATTCCCACCTCTTTAGACAGTTTCTCCAGTTTGGACCAAATCAAACCCATCGAAAATGAATTCCACATATTTCACATATCCATAGAACGAGTTTTATGCTTAATTATGGTTGAAACGACCTTTAACCTTCTTATAGCAGTAACTTACTTCATGGGAGCATTCCTGGAATTTTCATTTGAGTCCTAAGATATTACCCGCCGAACCTCCCAAAGGAAAAATTAATATAGAATATACTTCAGCCCCCTGTTACGAAATGGCCTCTATTCGGAGAAATTCCACAAGAACCCACCCCCGCATCTCCCACGAGACAAATCAAAGGGCGAGGGGGAATGCGATAAGTCTCGGCACACATCCGCTCACACAAAGAGACTTGAGGGTGGCGTAATAAACTTCGACAAGACGCTCTGTTCTTCCATGGTGAACAATAAAATCCCCTTTGGGAAGCCATCCTTATTTATCCTTCGGATAACACAAACGAAGGGGTTGGAGAAAGACGGAAGAGAAACGTTTTTTAAAAGATCTATTTTTACGGGAAGAGAGAGAGATGTGTTCCATCGTATTTTTTCTTGCCCGACGGGCCAAAGCGAGATTCCGTCAGATTTTGAAGTACGTCAATCCACTAAGGTGATGGTACCAGACCGGTGTGCCGCAGCACCTGTACCATGAATAAGCTCTTGGTGCACTGCCAAATATCCACAGGTGATTAATTATTCGAATTTTGAATCAGACGTATGCTTTACTTTGAGAAATACTTCGGCCTTTGAGGCACCTATATTGAAATAATTAATTACATACATTACATTCTCTAATGCAGAAAATAAGGAAAATAGACGTGAGATGATATTTTTTTCTGAAACTTCTGCTCTCAAAAGAAGTAACGCCTGAACTTATTGAATTCATCCTAATAATAAAATACTACCAATACTACTTATTTTAAAGAATTATTTCAGCATGAGCGTAACAGAATTAAATAGCAGGCTCCCGGATAGTCAATTGGCCAACGCGTTCAACTTCAGAGAAAGCGGTCACGGATTCGATTCCCGGTGGGAGCTAAGGTGCGAAATGAACTCAGCTGTCGAAGCACTTTTAACATTACTACTATAGTAAATAACAACAATGCGGCAATAAAACAAGAGAAATCAATCATTAAAATTAAGTCAATTAATACGTTAGCATAGCTGCCTACGCTTTGTTTCCTCATCTTCCAATTCATACCTATACTATTCAATTCATATACGATGCAACTAGATGTGTCTAATAGCAGCGGTAAAATAGTAAATTAATTATATAGAAACCATGGAAATAACTACATATATGGGTTTTGTCATGATTTTTTGCCTTAATACTTAACTGCGCCATGGATTACTAAAATTAACGAAGCACTGCTCTATAGAATGTTTTACGGGACATGCGCAAAATACGTAAACCGCCTGAATAAGAGAGGAGCATATATATCGGTTTTTGCGGTTCGCGAGGAAAAATGACCATTACGCGACTTCGTAAGGAATAAGACGGGGACTCGTGCGACCTTGGAAAAGGTTAAGGAGAATACTCTCCAAAGTGAGAGTGATATGAGAGTAAAAAACGGCGCGTCTGCGCCGAGCGCGTGGCCGCAGAAAAAAAGGAGAGCTGCTGCCGTATTCTGCTGGGGCTGCACGAGTTACCGTCAAAGGAAACCTTTTGAAAACGAAAGTTGAATTCAAACGGCAATATCCGATTCTGGTGTCTGCTTCGTGGAGGAAGATCGTGAATTTTTACATCGTTAAATAAAAGATGAAGGCGGCAAACGCACGCGAATTTGTTTCCTTTGGCTTCGTTCATGACCAACACGCACATGAGAACTCTGAAAGGATTAAAACAAAACCGAAATTGCATCCTAAATTCCACCTTAATTTAGGGCAGTATCGAAACCTTACTTTGGCAAGGATATCAAAAGAAAATGAAAAAATCCGTTTAATTCTACGGTTTGTTAATCAACCAATAACCAGAATATATTTAAAATATTGCTGTTATTGCAAACACAATTTTCACACTAAAATCGCAGATGAAATATATGAAACAATTAGCTGAATTAAAGTCCAAAAAACTGACATTTTCAACAAAATTCAGCCGGAAAGGCTATCACGCTAACCTAGGATCTCCGGTTAGGTCGGTGATGCGTTTCATTGGTCCGCAAGAACGTTGAGGTTACTTTTCCGTACTAACCATTACATATTTCAAGTATGTCGAAAAAAATGTTTCATAGTAAAATTGAGAATTTTTAGCTTATATAAAATCAATTATTACAAATTTTAACAAGGTTCGTTCAATACTTTTTTTAAGTCAAAAACAGAAGTGGTGAACCTACGGCACGCGAAATATTTTTTTAGCAGGCGGAACTTTGATTGAACTATCTTCGTTATGTAGTACTATTATCTTAATTATGAAACTCCAGAGTACATAAGCATAGATTTCGTTTATTAGTAATAATAATTAATTATTATTTACGTCAATACATTTTGATCCCATATATGACGAAATGAGATAGATAATATCTGCATCTCATCGTATGGCTTGGCACCAGATTGTCACGCAACTCCTTCATATATAACAAATATGGCAATCTTGCGACAACACGTTCGCCACCCCTGGTGTAGAACATCATTCTGCATCATTTTGTATTTTATGAACAATTGTTCGGCAAATAATGTTTACCAGAGGAAGAGAGATAAAAATTCAACAAGTTTCTATGGAGGATCTTCTGAAATTTTGATTCTTTGACTTGAATTGTCCTATGGGTGTAGAGGAATTGAGATGAAATTTAAGTATGGTCTTAAACAATTATGAACGCGAAAGGATATCAGGCCTCAGCTAAACAGAATATTATTTCAAATTCGACTAAGGCATCAGCTAAAACATTCTCAGAAGGAAAATCTTTTAAAATTCGGATGTGTTTAACATTTTATGAGGTCCAGAAGGAATTGGAGCACGCAATTGGGAAAGGAAAAGAGTCGCTGAAACTTTTAAGAGACCCGAGGAAATAAAACTCGAGGCTTATTAATGTTTAATTTGATCTTTTCGAAAAAGCATTAGCGCCAATCGATTACAATCCGACGACTCACGATCTATTAATTACAGCCTGAATTCTTAACGAGCGAACTCGCCTGAGAGGATGAATTACGTGCTAATAGATATGGCTAATAAAAGAATTGCTCACCCAGCGGGGAATAGGCTCTAACGCGATGAACGCACCGCGACATAAATAATAGATAGAGAGCCCGGCAATGCTTGGGTGTATCTAATTTGAGTCGCAACACTCACTGGATGAAAAGGTGACAATTAGAACAAATCACAATGACAAACGCAAGAAGAGGCTAATGTTTCCATAAAGGATCACGCTCGGTTTGCTGAGAGCAGAGTCACGCTAAATTTATCAAATGCGTGTCAAACCGAAATCTACATTCCGATGGAACCGTCTGCAGTTATTTTTATCACCATACGTCCACTATATATAACTTCTGGAGCAGTGAATTCAACCCCAGGTATGGGGACGACTTAAAGGAGACGTCGATTTCCAATACGGATGCACACTTATCAACTCGAGTAAGTAAAAGCCCTTAACGATACAATTTTTTGTTCTCGAGAAAATAATACCAAAGCTATTACGCTACAAAAAGGACTGTAGATTACAGATGTAAAAGCTTTTAAAATTATAGAAATCGTCAAGTCAAGCTATTCATAAAAAAGTCTAAATCTTACGCCACTGCTAGTTAAATATTCTTGCAAATCTTACGGACTTAAAATTTTAAAGGTGTGAATAATAAATTCATTCATTAAAACTTTGTATTTACATAAATATCAATAAAAGGAAATATTTCTTTCGTGAATGAAAGAATTAATAGGTAAATTATACGCGGAAGTTAAAGGTAAGCACAAGGCCTCCGCAACGGTAATGTGGAGCTGCTCTTTTGAAACCCGAGAAAACGCAGACAGCAAGATATGATTATATTTCGATGAGAATTCTCAACCCATATGCTACAGCAAACAGTAATTTTTAAATGAAATTAATTCATACTGAACTGAATGCAAAACAACCTGAGTGCACATGCGCTTAACTGCAGTTCCTTGAAAATAACATCCATCCAACAATTTTTCCAAAGAGAATTATATGAATATCACTATAATTAAAAAGAAAACCGAGAAAGTTGTGATGAATCCTGAAAATAATATGTTCGCATTCACTTGAAGAGATTTCTCACTAAGTTTTTGAAACGAAAATGAGGTAAACAAACTGCTGGAAAATAAATAACAATAACGCGGAAAAGTCCATGGTAGTCGGGTATTCCATCATTGTTTTCACACCTCATTTTAACGACATCACTGAAACACTGGGCGTAATTAAAGAGTCCCGTGATACCAGGACGGGGCCCGCAATCAAGCGTAGAGCAAGGCAGTCTTTCAAGGTAAGCACTAAAAGGCGTCTAAAATTGTTTCAGAGCCTTAGAAAAATGTGACGCTATTCCACAAGTGGGCATTAAGTCTCATTAGCAGAACTTTAAGCGAAAAACCTCGTTAATTCGCGCTTCCCGGAAACTGCCACCTACGGCATTTGCCGGATTACGAACTAGAGGATGGTAAATGAGTAATGAGGAGGCTAACGCCCGAGCCTTAATACTCCCACGTCACTCGTTACGCTTACGATAAATAGCGTTACTTCTGCAGAGAAAAACGCAGACATCCCTAATTAAGAGGGGAAGAGGAGCATTTCGCGATTCAATCCTCGCCGAATAGCTCAGGAGGATACGCGGGATAAATGATTCACGGGAAAGGGGAATAAAAACGAGCACTCTCGTAGACGAGCACGGAGTGTATGACAACACAGTCCCATTGCCTCCGATAAATCTTTATGCCTACACCCGGGGGCGTCAAGAGGATGCTCAAAATTCCCAGGATCCTTTTCAAGGGGCGTCAGAGATCCCAAAACACCTAAAAAAAAAGAGGCGGTTCCTCCTCGGGCCGTGTTGACTTTTGAGATTCCAGCATCCACCTTACTTCCTACTTCTATTCTGCATGACACCCCTCTGCTCCCGAAATAAAATACCCGAACTCTTCAATTATTCCGTAAGTGCAGCCTCTCACCGAGGATCTTGGCCGAAAATCCACTTCACTAGAAGCTCTGCAGATTTTTCGCCTTCCCTTAGTCATTTCCCTGCAAGTGGAATCTTACTTTGCTCTCCTTCACGTCAAGCTCCACGCACTTAAAGCGAACTTATTTTCTGTTTTTTTAATTTCGTGCACATGGCAACGGTTCGATGCATCTTAAGCAATGACTTTTTGATTCTCCATGCAGGCCTAGATGACTTCAGAGTTAGATAAAAGCTCCAAATAGCCGTTGTTTGCGAAGAAACTAACAGTTGGAGAATTCCTACCAGCAGGGGTTGGGGTTCTAGATGGCTGACGACAGCAAATATTATAAGAGGATGAAATCCTGGAAAGTTGTACCTAGTGTTAGAGGTATAAAAGGAAGTTCAAGAGAAAATGAGCGGATGATTGGACCGACCAGACGAGGTCTTGAATCGATCTAAAAGACCCAGATGACAACTGTCAGAATAAATGAATGTACTGAATTTTAAAACCCGTTAAATTATTATGATATGAATTCAAATGGTAACTTTTATATTTGATATCTTTGATTGTTTGTTAATTACGTATCAAGTCTGCTATGGGCAGTAAATTTAAATAGTGAGTTTATCGTACAAAAATCATATATTTTCTAATAGTAATTATAATCGTCAAGTTTTGTAGATAAAGTCCCCTGGACCAGGTGCCACATGATATTATCCCCTAGATGGAATGTCTCTGCTTGACTGCTTTGCGGATGTTTGGACCGAGATGAGAACGCAAGTATAGATAAATAAAGAGGTCGATTGTGAACAAAAGAAGGTAATAACTAAAGAAAAGGAGGAAAATAAGGCAATAACTAGTTTTGTCCCAAAGCGAAAAACAGGAATTTTAGAAATTCAATAAGATACATTTTTAAAGAGGGAAGCTAAGGACGAAAAACAACCTTACGCTAGGTATCCTCAGTGGAAAGATACAAACTGTTCCATACATTTCATTATCACGTCGAAATGAACGAAATTGGATATCAAATACAAACGAGGAGACCTGTTAATCTGTGACTGCATTTCTTATAAAGGAAATGAAGCTATCTAATTTGCGCCCTCCGTGAGTTAGATATTCACCTCCGCAAACATTCCTCTCACTTCCATAACCTCCTCTTATTCCCTCTCAGACCATCCCCTCATAAGCACCCCACCGCTCCCCTCAACAGCCCTAAACCACAGCTCTCTTTTCCCATATACTCCCTTCTCTCCCCTTACCTTCCCTTATAAGCTATAACCACCTCCCCGTCGCCCTCCTACATGGCTCGCAGAACCATATCCAGCGAGGGAGCGAAAAAAAAAGACCTCGCTTGCTTCTGACGAGGTAAGGCAGCGGAGACAGTCATACGAGCGAGCGTTCTCCATACACAACGAACCACCCCAAGTGTTGCCCGGAGCTTTGTGTCAGTCATGCCACCCCCAAGGAGCCCCAAACCCTTCCCGAGCAATCCTTTCAGAGGATCTCCTCCCTCGCCGACGCGCGACTGCATCGGTATACCCTACGGATTTGGAGGAGGGCGGGGTCGAGAGGGGGCGGGGGAGGGAAGATGGGAGAGAGGTGGGATGCTCGCCGTCTGCCCCGCAATCAACGGGAGGAATCGCTACGGCCATGAAACGGATGAAAGTGTTGGAGCAAGCATCCCTTCCACGACGTCCTATCGGAGTCTGCAGGATCCAGCCTCGAGGGGAGAATAAAATGGGGATTCGGGGAGTATTAAGGGGTGGCGAGAAGAAGGAACTGCCTTCGGGGACCGGCGAGAACCGGCATCGAAAGGGCAGATATCGTCCTCGGATGGGTGGAAAAGAATGGGAATTTCAGCTCAAATCCCAGCTAATACCGAGAATCGAAACAAGCACCATGATCAATGATTCCACGTATTTTGATGCAAAATATTGCTGTATTAGGAATCTTCTGCCCCTGCTGGTTGATTTTGAAAATGTCAGAAAAAAATATAATATTTTCCTTTTAATACGCATCCTTCTAAGGAATAAAAAAACCTACCTAGAATTATTATGATCAATTTAATTCGCCAACTTATCCGAGTTCATTGAGTTGGTGAGATCGATTATTTAAAATCTGACGCCGTACATACAAGTCGAGAGCTAATTGAATCGTTTCACTAATCACATATTCCGCCATGGATAACGACAACGATAACCAAATAACTCTCATTTATCAAAACGACAGAAATAAGATATAACAACAGTAATCCTTACGGCTTTCTTTCCACCAAGCTATAGAAAATGCGGAATTCGCATTTCATAATTCATGAGAGATGAGACTTGGTTTACGGCGCCGTAAAAAAAGACGGCGAGAAGATGAATAAAGTAAAACCTACTACCACTATAAAAAGAAAGCGGTCATGAAGCCGCTCTTTACGGACTATACACGCCGAGATGGCTGAAATATAAATAAACCACCCCATTCAATAAATGAAAGGTTTTTTTGGGCCGCTTCTTCGATATTTCACGAATATCCAGCTAATGTCTGTGGTTCCGGCTCCGCGTAGACTATTGCGTGAGTTTCCTAGAGCCCGAGATACCTCTACGCTTCGTCTATGAACTCCTCAACCATGCAGAAACCTCGTTTGCATACGCAAAACAGTTCCCGAGCACTAAGCGAGCACGCGAAATTCGTGGCGAATACGCTAATCTCGAAAACGCCGACGGCTGACTGCAATTATCGCGCCTTCCTTTTGCTTTCCCTTCCTAAATTCAGCATCCTACATATTGCGTCGCCCTCTTCCTTACCCTCTGAACCATGCCCCGCCCGGTCACTCACCTCCCAGAAAACGATTCCCAGATACCGAAAAAAAAGGGTTCCGAGCATGAAAGATTTGCGACAAGGTAAAAGATTCCCCTTTTCCTACCCCACTGCGTCGAGTGGGAGGAAAGCAAGGAGAGCGTAACCCTGGCTCGATATCTTCCCTTTCCGAAGGGAGAGAATTTGACGTAGCGGAGAGAGACGCCTCTAGGACAGACTTTTGGGGTGGAGCAAGGATCGCCCTGACAAAAGGGCCGTGCGAAGGGGGAAAGCGTGAGCCAAATGAATTGATGCACGCTCGTGGAAATGAGTAGCAGAAGGGGACGGAGAGGTTTCGATCGACGGTATTGCGTGCTCCGCTTCGAGTGCGAAATGTTTGGCTGTGCGTGGGGTGTGCGTTACGCAGAGGAAATAAGCGGCTTTTGTTTAGCGGCGATGATGGATAAAGCGGACGGGGCTTGCGCACTGGCCTCTCGCCGACCGGACATAGCTTGCGCTCGCCTCATCTCCTCTATAAACTTATTTTTTCTGCGCTTCCTAACATGTGCGTGGGATTGAAGGGGAGCTAGGCACACAAAGGGAGTCCTCTATGGACGATAATGAAGATCTGCTAAGACAAGAGCAAACTGGAATTGAATATAACGCACCTTCCCGAGACTAAAATCGCCAGCGCCCCTCTCTCCTTTGATTAATACTTGATGTTGTCCGGCGGTACAAAAGTTACTCAACGAAATGAACTTGAATAAGAAACTCGTGGCTAATTACTTTTTACCGAGCGGAAATATATCGTGATTAATCCGCAAAGTTACAACACATGAACGGAGTTTAACCTTCGAAGGGCTTACCGTGGTCGAAAGAAATTTCGCTCCCTCTTCTTTTTCACCTTGTTGTTTTCCTACTGGATCTTTCCTCTCACACCAGCACGATTGTGAGGCTGAAACCCCATAACAAATTCTAGCAGTACCTGTTTCACCGAATGCAATTAGGTCCGTAATAAATTCCAGAACATTCTGAGATATCCTAAAATAACTACAAACACAAAAATCTACTAATTATGTATTTTCACACAAATTGTATGCATCTTAGAAAACTTATCGTAGCGGAGTACATCTAACCCGAAGGAAATACTTAGCAGAATGGTTGGCATACCAACCTACCAACTCCAATGTCCCAGGTTCGTTTGTATGCGCATGGGGGTTTTTCTGATTGGTATTGGTTTATCTATTCGTTCCCACTGTTGTTGTCACTCACTATGTTTCCCAAATATTGGATATTTGTGGGGCAATATGGAATAAAAATATATAGTGTCCATTGAAACAGAAAAAAATTGCTACCAGCTATAAATTAGCAAAGTTCGCAATACTACGAAAATCTATGTAAATAAATAGCATGGGTTAGTCAAGTCTCCTGAGAAACCTTACGTTTATTAGAAATATATTGACAACAGACAATTGCTAGAAGACCAATCATTCTGTTTAACAAAGTTCACAATTCTTAAAGCAAACGAAATGACAAAGTTTATTATTTTATTTATTGGAGCCTTTTTTTATAAATTCAAGCCGAATCATATAGATTTAGTCAATTATTCTCAAACTCGTATCGCATTTAAATATTTAGTAATGAAATTAAGATAAATCGAATGTATAACGTTATGATGGATCATTTTAAAAACCAAGACTGAAAAGAGATTTTACCCTGGTGAACGAATGTACAACTGCAAAATTAGTTATATCCTCTGCGAAATCAGCGATGCTTTGGAATGATAAGCCCTCAAGTACAATCAGGGTTAAAATTAATTACTAATTTTAACCAACAGGGTTAGAATTAATCTTTATGACTGGAAATCGTAAATAAGTTTTCAATATTTCTGCAGTAAGCAAAACATACTAATACCCTATTACCTAAGATAGATACGTCGTCGAAACGAGTAAACGGAGCCAACAAAATGAGAAAGGTTATCTCATCTCGACCGAGTTTTCTCCATAATACGAGAGCTTCGGTTTCTTTTGCGTCTCTGACCCGGGATTTAGTGACCGGATGAGAGGAAACTGGGCCGAGGAAGCACAGCAAACGCAAAGCTGTTTTCGTTTCACGGTTTACGGCAGAAACATGACGTGAGGGCGAGTATACATAATCAAAGTCCTCCGTCCAAAGCCTAATCCAATTTATGAATGTTCGTTGGGAATGCCAAAACAAAATCATCACTTACGTGATGAATGCGGTGGAATTCCAGGACTCGAATGAAAGTGTAATCCCCTAAAAGCTGCGAACATTCTCTCGAGTACAACATTGATATGTTGCACACGTAACTAAACTCTTACTATTTAATCACTTTAATCGAAAGGTAGCATGGCATATTTTCTTGCGGGAAAAAATGGCAAACGTTTCACGAGTCTATTTTTAGTTTACGTAATTCTTTTGAATATTCTGCTCTGAGAACGTTTTTCCTTTCATTGACACGACAGCTTTAAGTGAATGTTAGATGCTAAATTCAATTACAAAAGGACAGATTTTTGGCAAATCGAGTCCGACGAAAGGATGATAGAAACTTACAGTCCTGTACTAAAAAGTCAGGGTCATCACTAGGGAAACTCAAATTCTGCGCTACCTAGGACAAATTAAACAAATAAAAAATAAGAATTATTTAATGACAGGAGCGATGCTACATTTAGCTTTATAGTCTTTTATTTTGAACGAAAGCAGTAATCTGTGATTAAATTTACATAATTAAATCAACTATTCTTCATAGGTTTGACGAACTTTCTAGCGTAATTCCATCAAACATGAGGAAAATTATACTGACATCTTAACAGCAAATATTACTAATAGCTTAATAATATCACGACTAACATTTTACTCCATCTAAGGCTATCTAGATCATCACAGAAAAATATCTTCAATCGCAAGAACGCAACAAATATAATCAAAAACAAATTCATGGAGAAACATAGTATCGTCGATAGAAACCAATTTCATCTATACATATAAACATATTTACTGAAAATTGCATAATATTCAGAAAACTGAACCAACTCTTATGAGCAAGACGCACTAAACACGCCGACAAAAGAGCTTTTGGTCATAATGGCAACTGCGTAATCTTTCACTGCAGTCGTTAACCCAAGTCTAAAAAACATGCTCCGGACTTTCGAGTGCTTACTACGCTACTTGTCAGGAAACCCAGGAAAGGAATTCCGATACCGCGGACACGAATGTTTCGAAAAATATTAATCAAATCTGAACCATTTGAAATTCAAGGAAAAAGACAATCACACACAGCTTTCACTGCGTAGAGCATTTGCGCCCTCAAACAAATCTTTTACGAGTATCGACTTACGAAGAGCGACAAAACGCCTTTATGGACCATTCCGTCAGATTTTATCGCCGACGTCGAGCCTCGAACCACCAAAAGGTAATTGATGTCGCAAAAAATTACATCGGATCTTTCGAAACTCCTCCGAATTGGCAGGTGCGTGACTCACCGATCGCGAACATAACTCGAGGTTGAGAAAGACATGCGCTCTTTAACGACACATCGAATGAAGGGCTCCTTGGGAAGTCGCAATAAACACGACGCAACCGAACGAATAATCATTACGAAAGCATCCCGCGCGGTGCCAAGTTCGGCTCCAATGAAAACAAACGATGCGAAAAGACGCATCGGAGATGAGCGGCGGAGTACGCGGCGTTGGTTAGTGTAAGCGACCGCGGGGCCGATAAAAATCTCCGGCGAGCTATAGAAAGCCCTGTGAGGAGCACTCGCGCCGAATTAAGAGCAAGGAAAACCATCTGGGCTTTCCTCGACGCCGTCTCTCAACGAGGGCATGTTTACTGGTGCTCATGACGTCGACGCAGGAGGCCGGTATTAACCTGCGCCCTTATTTTCCTCGGAGTTATCGGAAGGGACCGCCGCCGGGTTCGATAAAAGTCATGTCGAAGTCCGTTGAACCCAGTTAAAGAGAAGATTAGGAGAGGGGGCGACGCAGGCATTGTTTAACGGGTGCGACGACCGAAATAACCCTTCTCTCCGGTCGAATCCGAGAGTGCAACAAATTGCGAGACGCTTACCGAGCGATTCGATCACTTTGTTCCTCTTTCCCGACTGAATGGATTTCGATGGTGGATTTAAAAGGATTAAGCGAGAAGTGATATAATTCCATCCTAATGCGATGCTGATCGCCTCTAGAGAAGCGAAGGAGGATTCCGCGACAATACCCGATTTCATGCAGAAGGGAACAATCAGCAATCTCCTTTTCGCTTTCGAGAGCGAATAAATTAGAAAGACATCTCCTTCAGAGAAGCCTTTTACCGACGTCTCATGGAAAGGCATTCATTATTTTTATTTGAAAGATCACCTTCGTAAGTTTTCTTAAAACCTTCGCTCGCCAAAGGGCGTTAAACCATAAGCCAAAAAAATCCACACTTTCGGTATAGGACATAATAACCGAGGTGCAATGCACTCTAGATTTCTACAAAGGGCCAACTCATTCGAAAGCAAATGTTACGGTGGCAGAAAAAAAGGACCACTTCAACTACATTTCAAAAACCCAACTTGAACTGATCAGTGAAAAATAGCTGTTTATCAGAATATGAGTATGGACTGACCACTTTCAAGGAAAACTGCTAGGAAAATAACTTGGACGACTTGGAACATTATGAAATTAAGGAATACGATGTCTTAAAGATAATAAAAATTTGTCACTTTGATTAAAATTTTGTAAACTAAAACCTGTAAATTAAGGAAGACATATGAAGGTTTAAGTTTTCTGAAGTAAAATCAATACGGTTCAAGATGATTTACTGCATTTTTGCATTTTGTGAAGGGCTATTTATTCTAGAAGAAATTATCCTGGTTATTACGATAAATACAATTGAAAGTCAAGAGTGACCGAAAATATGAATTGAAAACCTACAGAAACTGTAAATATCAGACCTCAGATTATTTCTAAATCATAACGAATTTAATGCCCTTTCCTTACGACACCAGAGATAATATTTTACAATAATTTAAAACCGAAAATCTAAAATTAAAAACAATAGAAAATTTGTCACTAGATCTCAAAAAATAGTCCAACAACTGCAGCTGCAACATTGGTAGTTTTTAATTCACGAAATAATATTTTACTAATAATCATAATTATTTTTTAATGTCCCAATGAGGCCATTTCTAAGCAGCTTTTTACTAATAACTGATTACTACTCTTGGGATATCCAAAATATTCGAAAACCTTAATATCCACGACCTCGCTCAAAAACAATGTATACGTCGGTACTCAATTGATAAAACAGCATTCCGAGCAGGAAATCTCGGCACTTAATGGTGCAGAGTGTTATGTGGTGTGAGCTGAGCGCAATCCGAGCTAAGTCGCTCGCGGATAGAGAAGTCCATTTTTTCCATAGCTCTCGGAGAAAAACTCCGACCATTGATTGCCAGAAGCTCTTTCCAGCTAATTACAGCGCAAGGTAAAAAATGGAATTCGAAGACCACACTCCACTCACACAGGGTTGCTACTAAAATCAAGAAATTACGAAATCTCGATTTGGAGCAGTTTCGCGAACGTCGATTTAAAGCAGATGTACCAAATTCCCCTAGTTCTGCGAGGTGCAAAATTATACATAAAAACCGCCAACCTTCGGGCATCCAACTTTCGAACTGACGCAAAAAACGAAGGTTCCGTACAAATACCTACGAAGTGACAGAGCGTAATTCAGCCGCAAAGAGTTCGGCGCAAAATCATCCAAAGTGGCGATTGCATTGATGCTTACGATCGAAACCGCAAAGGTACCTGAGCACCATTCTTTCGGAAAAAACCGCTAAGCTTGCGGAAAGAAAGACTCCAAAGAGGACGCTGCACTCCGCTTTGGAGAACTCCCTTAAAACTAGAGTGCGGCTAGAGAAGGGTGTTGATCGATTCCTCTCCCCACCACAAGAGCAATGCGGAGAAGATCCGCATTTCCGCGGAAAAGGGCCATCGTCCTACGGGACGCTGTGTGCCCATTCTACGAAAGGAATGAAAGAAATGGCTGCGGCCTTGGCATGGGACAAAAACATCACAGAATAACCGTCGCTTGCCTTAACTAGCTGTCTGGACATGCCGTAAACGTTGCTCATGGACAGGAGACAATTGACGTGTGTACAGGTAAGCCTATCAGTTCAAGGGAATGGACTTCGAAAAGAGAGAGGCGAACGGAGAATCCACCATTGTCGACTACCAATGGAAATCCTGAGGGAAAGGCTTCTAGGAAACGCTTCATAGAAATAACACGGAGATGAACGCGGAAAATATGCTCTTGGATACACAGTTTCTCTAAAGAATAATACACCGGGAGGCGTGCAATGATAAATAGACATTTTTGGAGCCTGTTTCAGAGGTGCGGACTGATAAAAACAGTTTAGTTACACTCTACACTGTCAGAAAAATCCATACCGTAAGCTATTTTTCGTATTTATTGAAGAAACATCTGTCGTTTGCAAATCGAAGTTAAATATAAAGCTAAATTTCATTTATAACCCCCAGAAAATCAATTGTCGAAATACTTACCATAAATATCAGAGCAATGGTCACATGACTAAATATTTTACTAAAACCTAGCAACAAAATCAGAGAAGAGAAATTCTTTACTTAAGCCTGATCATAAGAATTGGATTGGAGAGGCAAGATTGTGGTCATCCAGAAAAAATAGAACCACAAAATGAGATCATAATAATATAAGTAGATTACCCGTTAAACTAGTTACATTATGAAGGAACCCGCTTTCCTGTCGCTAATAACTCTCGTAACAAGAGAGTTTGAGTCAGAATAATCAGTTACTCAATTGCGTCTGGATTTCTTGAGAAACTTAAATGCGTTGAGAAAACACATTTGTTCAAAAGCGAATTCACGAGAAATCTCATCGTGAAGTGGGCGAAGGAGCATAAATGTTTCCACACACGTAAACTGGAACCATGGCTGGAATAACCGCTCTTTACTTGTCGACCCTGGGAGTGGAGTGGAGACCATATTTGCCTTAAGAAACTGAGGTCTCCAATATCAGGAAGGAAGCTGTTATAATGGCGTATATAATTATAAGTAACTATTATTTACTATTACTCTTAAAAAAACACTCTTAATAATTTTACGAATAGATTCTTCAGTTAAAAATTTGATAGGCAAAATTATATTATCTACATATTTTCGTCAATTTCATTTCCTGTACAATCCACAAACCTAAAATCTGAAGCGCAATCTAAAAAGGGGGCGAGAAGGCTGGCCTCATGAAAAAGGCCTTTCCTTCGCGGAAAAAAGATCGTCATCCGTTAAACAGAATAGCGATTTCCGCGCCGATGCCTTTCACGCCCACCAAGGCTCAAACGGGCCGATCGTTCTCTTTTGTTCCGGGAACAGTTGCCACCTTCTTCCAGCACATAGCAGCTAGGCTGCTTTTTGCTCTTCTATCAAGATCCGAGTCTTTTTGGGAAGAGATTTGAGCCATGAGGCTCGCCAGTCTAAGGAAGTTCCGTGAAAAGCGATTAGAGAAATGGCACGCTCGAAGCGAAGCTTTTGGAAGATAGCAGCCTATTATATTAAAAGACAGAAAATGGGATGCGAAAGATATTTCTTTGAGAGATTTACGCGTGAAGTAAGAGATCTGCGTCCGAAATATCGGAATACATACCTAATGTATTCGACATTCGTAAACAAATAGAGATCTAAGTTAAACTTTAAATTTTACGATTTCATCCAAACGAAAACACTCAAGACAACAATAAATTATTATTAATTGTGAAATAGAATCCATTAAAGGTAGAGTAAAGTTGGCAAAAATGATCATTAGCGAGTTGAGACTTAAGGTTGATAAGTGTTTATGTTGTAGTAGTAGTGTTGTTAAAAGTGCTTCGACAGCTTAGGTTCTTTCGCACGTAGGCCCCCACCGGGAATCGAACCCGGGACCGCTTTCGCTGATGTCGAACGCGTTGCTCACTTGGCTAACCAGGAGCCCAAGTGTTTATGTTATTTACTCTTTCACCCTTGAAATCTTAAACTCTAAACAAGCATTCAATTAATAATTTCTGTCAAGATGAGATCCTATATTCACAGTAATTTTGAATGATTTCGCAAGCAATTTGATTAACACAGTATATTAATAGGAGTATTTTTTTTAATTGCGTATCCCCTGTTCAAGTCTTGCAAAAGCAAAGACACGTGATAATTAAATGCCGAAAGCAGAAAGATACTGGAGAAGAGTTAATTAAATCTTGAATGGAATAGACAGTAGATGAAATTTTCCGTAAAAACGTTTAATAGGAAATCCTAAACCTGCAGTGGTGCACAAGATGCCGCTGACGGAAAACGCATCGTACGATAAAATTCATTTCCATTTGAACCTGTTAAGCAACAAAGTTGTCCACACGAGATGAATTTGAATTTAAATTATTCATGAGACTTGGGCATAGATTTACGAGTTAATTCAGCATAAATTTCATAATCTAGGAAAGTCAAACTACATATGCGCAGAATGTGTAAAATGCATACCGTGAAAAAATCGACCCAGGAAAGAAATATCGTTTATCTCGGATAAAAGAGTGGTTTGCTGGTCAAAGCAGACGAGAGCACTCATTATCAAGGTTTCGGTGGCATTAGTTCCGCCTCAACTTGCGAAACATTCGCGCAAAAGAATTTTCGCCGCTTTTTACAAAAAGCAAAACACGATACTCATTTCCAAAAACAAATGTGACCGAGACAAAGGTTTTGGAAGTTGTACTAGTTGCCACACACACAATATATTGCGCTGGAAAATAATTACGTACTATGCAATCAGGGCAGTAAAATATAAATACAGTCAAGCCTCCATTTATTTACTAGAGATAATCAGTAGTTTTCTGCTATCAATAATAAAATGTAGCCTACTTCAAGAAACTTCCAGCGGAGAAGCAGCTTGCCATATATTTAACGCAGAGGAAAGGTATTTAATTTGTAAGAGATAAATGCCCCTGTCATGAAATAGTAAACCTGTGTTTCACAATCTTGTTGGCCCGCGAGTCTCCTCTTCTGTGATTTCTTGAAAATTAGCAGCAATACTTATTTACGAAGGATATATCGTACGCTAGGAAATGGAAGAGAAATAAATCGACTTCAAAAAGCAAGATTCGGTGGAGTTTTGTAATCACCGGAGAATTTCCTTGCAAATTGAAATTCATAACCGGCCTTCAATTTTAAGTGTTCCATATATTCTTAAGAAAATATATGAAGAATATCGAAGACTAGGTTGAGAAACACAAATGTATCGAAGCTGAGGTAAATTGAGAACACATTACCAATGGTCATCGTCTATTATTGCTTATTTCTTTGAAGTTTTTGTCTATTATTTTGCGCCCTTGCGAAAGATGTTTTTATGCCTCTCTGAGCACTGAGTATTAAAAAAACAATCAACAAACATGGAATGCACGTATTCCATGGGAAACAAATACTAATGCCATTGGCTGTGGAATTTTCTGACCAATAAAGGCAATATAGATCCGTGATGATCAACACAATCGTCCTGAAAACAATGACTTACAACTAACCCGGAAACTATTCGTACGGAGACAAGTTTGGGAATGTTATCACGATTGTTTCCGTCACATCCCGCTTGTTTCGGGGAGGCGGGGTCTTCTTGCATACGGCTCCCGGAAGGAAGCCCATCACCAACTCGAGAGAAACCTGTCGTCTTGAGGAGTGAGACGGAATGAAAACAAACGAGAAGAACGCTCCTTGCAAACGGAATGAGAAGAAATCGATCCGATAGTTCCCTCCTTTGCGGAAACTTACCGTTAACGAGATTTTAAGCAATACTAAACCCTGTGGCCGGGAGTCGAAAGTAGGACGATCACATTACAACATTTTCTCCCTCGCATCATCTTCCCATTTCCTCAGGTGTTGCAGGTTTGGGTTTTAAGAATAAGTGAGTCCTTACTCTACTTAAAATTACCGTAAGATTTCTTCCAGTTTATTGTGTCGACCAGTGTAAAGACGGAGTCGCACCTAATGTATGTACGTTGACGTATACCTAATGCACGTTGAGTGCAAATGAAACGGACAGGAGAAGTGAGGAAGGAACCCCAAGGATGCTATGTGACGCAAGGAGGCAATAATGTGAAATGGAGCGATAAAAGATAAAAAGAAAGGCACGCTTAACAATTGTTAGGCCTCTCCTAGAGTACGTAGACAGCGTTGGGATGCGTATCAGAAAAGGTTGAAGGATTGAGTGGAAAATGTACAGAGGAGTGCAGCAAGGTTCATTTTGGGCAATTACGGAAAGACAGCGACACTGCAAACATATGAATTACAATGAAGCCCTAAAAAAATGGATAGGAAATACATTGAAACGTAAAACAGGAGACCCTTTCTGAGAGTATTGAAAAGGAGAACTAAAGATCCAGATTACCTCGGGAAAACGATCATAAACATATTTTCCACTCTTAAACAGAGTAAATATTTGCAAATATTCACTTCTGAATCTGGGAATAAGAGAAAGGAACAATTTCCCTAAAGAAGTTTACGAAGCTTTTTCTCCTTCCTGCAGTCCCTTCATAAATAGAATTAAGAGAATTTTTTAAACTTTTATAATGTGATATAATATTACATTGTAGATTTATCATATTAATAATTTTGTAAGTAAAATTTGCAATAAATTACCGCGTGCAATTATGTAAACGTCTTGAAATTACTTGTACCTAAATTGTTTGAAGTTTTAAATCGAATGTCTAGATTTCGTCATGGATTTGTGTGATGCACAACCTTCAAGAGGTTTTGGGGATTTCCCTCCCGCCTAGGGTGAATACCAGGCAGGGTGTTTCAATTTCCACTCAAAATGACTATCACTTGGCCTGTTACCTATCTGTCATCAAATAAATATAAATAAATAATGCTTGGAAGAAAGGGAATGCGATGATCTAAAGATTTCAATAATAAAAGAACAAAAGATGGAGGGGAGAACATCAAGAAACACATAGTCGGGTGAAAGGTACTTTCGCCATATACCCAGCCAAGCTTCCGTCTTCGGAAGCAGAAGTGATTGCATTCCCTTAATATTCGCCCGAATCAACTGTGAGGCTCTCTCGATCCATAATTGCATTTTTCCCGCATTAAAAACATAATTTTATTGCCTTCCAATTTCGCTCCCATTAACCGCCAGCGAATACCAGCGATGCCGTCCGCGTTTCGTCTCGATTTATTGCTACCGGGCATGCGAAAAGAGGAAGTGATGACTCAATCAGACGACATACGAAAGCGTAATGGGGAAATTGAAGAAACCGCCTCCGACGGATGCTGACGGGATACGCCACAGGGAAGGCACCGAATGAAAGCAAATCTGTTAATTATGATGTAAACTGATAGAGGTGATATCATAATCAAGAAAAAATATGACCTCACTTCTTCCTCGCGGGTGGCATGAGAAGTGAGACTTGATTATAGCCATATTTGTTCTTAGGTTAAGTTCAGCGACGGAGATGAATTCTACAGTTACACATTTAAATCTCAAAAAATGCTCTGGAAAACACAATAGCGCTCGCCGAACTTAAGATTTACTTCTAATGAACGACCGTAGAACTCCGAGCGAAATTGTGTAAAATTTGTACTTTACAGCGAGAATTTAATAAGTATTTAATGAGGAGAAGGGCAGTATAAACCCAAATGTAGAAGGCTAGAAGACGTTACTCTTGTCTTCGTGCCCACGTACAACATTAATTTCGACGTAGTCGAACCAACGATAGCTCATTCTATGAGATTCGTGAAAACAAACATTTTTTAATATAGTCAATAAAAACCTATCATTTCCTTCAGCAAATATGACAAAAGTATTCTAATACTGAAACAAAGAAAATCACCATATGTGTACCACCAATGGTCTAGCTTTCAGAAATTACTCCAATTCCTTGTAATTATGTAAATTGTTATAATTCAGAGAGTTGCGTCACTCCTTAATTGCTAATGACAATAGCATGAAATTAAAACATCAAAAGTAGGTCGATGATATCCGCATGAAAGCGTTTCCTTCCCTTCAGTTCAACTTATCTTGAGGACGAATTCTTCATAACAAAGCTCGCAACATTTCTAGGAAAAAATCAACCCATCCTTCGCAATCTGAGAAATGAAGAAAGACACTTTCTTGGAAATATAGCTTCCTTAAGTTCGGCCTCTATGGATCTAAAAACAGCGCATGAACGGTTTAAACAATTAAATTTACAATAAATATAGTCAGTGCTACACATTCAATCAAAGTAAACATTACAAACATATATATCTGCGGCAGAAAAACGATTGCCACTCGGATTCCGGACACCATAAATCTAGAAATCTTTTCCAAGAGCAAGCCGCCGTGACCTTCGGGATATATCCACCTACACTAATCGTTATAAGGAATGCCTTTCGAAAGCACATAAGCCCTCGAAAGAAAACGTAGCCCTTCGGAATATGACAACCAAATCATAGTTACGACTGCACATATCAGGCACTATACTGCAACATGTCAACCGAGAAGAATCTTCGAGGAACAGATGGAAATGGAAAGGGTTACTCGACGATCCATAGAAGAATGAGACGACTTTCCTCTTAACGTCAAGCCAATGGTTTTTAATATTCGCTTTTTCTTTCCATTAAAAGGAAACATAAGAAATTCTCTTGGACTGGTTTACACTGAGCATATGCTGTTAAGAGACCGTTTTTCTTCCGGTCACACAGCTTGGGCACACGCGCCCGTGGGTACGAGGTCGCGGATGAAGGATTCTCCACAAAGGCAAACGTTGTCTTTGCGGCACAACTGAAATTTCCTCCGTATTTTTAACACGCTAGTAATTACTTGAAAAACAAATCTGCGCTCAGAATATATATAGGAGAGGATCGACGCATTTGAACGAATAAAGCTGTCCAATTAAATTAAAATTGGTGTTAAGATATAAACTCAGTATATACGGGTTGACGTCCTTTCCAAATGATACAATACCTTACACTGTTTACGTCAAAAGACCCGTGAAAACGCAGCTAGAATAAAAGCGTAGGAAACAATCGTTTGTCATCTTATGCATGCAAGCTCGGAGACAATTCCGAGTCGGCACGGACGCCGTCACTGATCCTTAACCACTTCCTTCCCTAACCTATTTCGAATTCATTCCGCGAAGTATTAGAGATATACACTGAATAAATGACAAGGATGGTAGCAGTAGCCGCGAGGGACCTTTGAATAAACGAAGGGTGGTGTCACATATTAGCTACTGAATACTCATTACCTACCGCTTAGATTAAAAAATCATAGCGGTGCAAAAGGGTGTTAAGACTACCGATCCAAACAGATGAATCGGTAGTCAGCAAGTAGAGAGTACTTATTTGCGTGACAAGGGCAACACCATCACAGCCGCACTACCAAATCATTTTTCGAAATATACTTAAACTTTGTACATAAAAATCATTAAAGAAAACGATTTACTTTTTCAAGAATATAAATTGTCTCTAAATGCAATTAAATGTTTCATTAGTAAAATTCTATAGCAAGTATAAAATCAAGCGGACGATATGAAAGCCTTATTTGGGGAGTGTGATTCATAGAACACTAACCGCTGAACAGAAGGAAAGACGATAGGCAAGGGTAAATAAACGCGAAAAAACTCATCTCCCACACCGCGAGCTAACTGTGGAAGTGATGACTGAAAGCGATCTTCCCGTATCTAACGATGATATTATAAACAACATAGAGTATCAGCAAGGAGTAACAAAAGTAACTTACGTTAGAATTCCTTAGTTTGCAACGATAATCCAATTGGCTCAAAATATTAGTTTTCTTTAGTTGAGATCACGATTCTTCTCCTCCGTGACTTTTATTGGCGGGCATGAAGCACCACATTCCATAACACATACGATCACTCTTCACGGCTGTCTCAAACAACTGCCCAAAGCGGAAGCCATCGTATACTACAGAGACCTCCGGCGGAGAATGTATAAAAGATTCGAACAAAAGCCTTACTAGAAGCGCCCAAGCGCCAATTCGTAGGTATTTGTAATGCATTGTAATGACTTCAGTTCAACGATTTAAAGTAAATTATTGTTTATCGATTGCTGATAACGGAATTTTTTATAAAATTTAATTGCTAAATGGAAAAATTTTTCATTAGTAATGTTTCACGTCAGACTAACGAACGAAATTCAGTACCCAATTATCATATTTTGAAATGAATGTAATACTAAATTTATTGTTACGTAAGTATATTTCGTTACAATATAAGCATATAAGGTTTTGATCAAAAGTTTTTCCTATTACTTAACCCGTTAAAGAAAGTTTTTAAAAGTAAAACGTTTGTTCTTATCCATCTAAATGTAACAGGGATGTTGAAGTGTTTTGTTAAATATTTTACTAGCAATCAGAACAAACTGAGATGGATATTCTCGTTCTTCTTTGTCTAAAAGGGTCATTTATTCTACTGCGATAAAATACTATTTTATTCCTGCATAAATAAGAATTATCTAGGAGGCATAACGAACTTCAAATTTCTCAGGGAAATGTTGTGTTGTGCAGATATAGTTTCTAAGATCAAGTACCACACCCAAAAGAGAGAAAGCTCTCTACTCTCATAAATGTTTTCCCCCGAAATAATTCCCTCTTTCTGTTGTCTATATCCCAAAAGCTATCTCTTTAATTCAAATATTCAAAAACTAAGGGCCACATGTAATTAGAGACCAATTTGTTGCAATCTCTCTGTTCATATAGGCGTTAACAATTTTAACGTCAAATTTCCAGAATATACGAAAATTATAAATGCGTAGATACCAAGCAATATGCCAACATAATATCGTTTTTGAGTTTATTACATTAAAACATTTTCTGCATTAAAATAAACATTATTCTCCAAGATTTTAATGATGGCTAATTTTTCAGATCAGCAAATTGTATGCTAGCTTACTGCCTTGAATTGTTTAACATATAACACATTTTTTCATTGACTCGCCTTAGATCTCTACGAAAATATTAGTATTGTCTCCTTCTGAGTTTTTAAGAATTTTTAACTCATTTACAAGACATTAACCAGCTGAAAATAAAGTATGCTTCATGATCTGATGTAAATGTATGGATTATGAAGCATTATAGAGTAAGCATTGCATCAATTCTTCTTAATTTTACTTTGAGATTGATATTTAGTCACTACTTTTGCTTCATGCAATCATAGCACCAATTTAAATTTGACTCTACAATTTACACAATTTACAAATAGTAAATATGCTGATTCAACTCCAACTGTTTCAAAGGATAATCAAGTAGGTAGTACAGGCTTGTATAATCAGTGGGTCTCCTAAAACCGGCTAAGGTTCACACAATAACAATAGATTTTGCAAGTCATACTGATTAACAAAATTAGTTATTATCAAATAATTGATAATAAAGGGTAGTAAACAAAAGTAGGTCCTTGAAGAGAAATTTAAAGAATATTGACCTCTCACTTGATATGAGAAAGCTTATTACCAAAATAAAGGTGCATCTTGTTGTTTTGTTTGTTTAAATAAGTGGTTTATGTAAGTAATAAATATTGTTATTTTCCATAACATTAAGAACAGAGAAATACCTACCTAAGGTGCTCTGGGTAAGCCCCAACCAAGCATCAACAATCTAGGGGCACAAATTCATCAAAGCATTTCCCTCCTCACAAGGTAAAACTAAGCAGAAGGATAAAAATGTAATTTTGCCATATAAATACCAAGCAACCCATGTGAGGACTAAGCATCATGAAAATATCCATGAAAAGTCAAAGGATTTATTTAAAACATTTTGATGTTTTATTATGATACTTGAATGTTAAAACTTTGGATTCCAAAAAACACAGGCTTCATAAATTTTATAGCGAGAGATTAAAGAGCTGAGAGAGATTGATTAACATTAAGGGGTATTTTTAGGGGAATATAAAAAATCATGAAAACTGAGGTCTACTAGATTTTAACATCAACAAGTAACACATTTATTGAAAAGAATTCCTGGAATGTTAATATATAATATTAGTTACAATAGCACTCAAGTATATCCAAATATGATGACAAATTAAAAGTTCTCCAGACAAAGCTGGACAGAAAAATATTCAAATACACAATTCACAGTTCCACATGATTACAGAAAATGCAATATTTACGAAAATTTATTAAAATAATTACTATAAAATATGTTTTTCAGAATATAAGTTCATTGGTTATTTTGCAGATATAAAAATTCTATATATCTCTTAGAATGCTCTTGCTTTGTCTACTTGAGAAATGAATTTGTGATGAGAAGACTTACAATCACAAAAAATACCATAGTCACACATCTACTTTATCTTTCCAGCAACTATTCTAATTCCTTTGTATTGTTTGTAATTTATGTGTATAAATTTTGGTTCTCTTTAAAATACACTTTGTTTGACAGAGATAGCAACTTGCAGCAATGTGCTAGGACCAGAAATCCATTCATGGCAAGATTGATAGTGATTAGTATTTAGAGAAGAAAGTAAAGACTCTGCATAAGCTGTATCACCATTACAAAGGGCTGAAAGAAAAATACAACAATTATAATTTGTTCAAACATTAATTACATAATAATAAATATCACAATCTATGATATAAAGTGATCATAAAAAGTTACTCAAAAAATCAAGTATAAGCAATCTGTGCAATAAAAAGCTTTTTCTTTTAAAATATTAGCAGAAATCATAAATAGGACAAGTTTCACAACATGCAGGAAGGCTAATCTAAAATAACAATATTAGAATAGTATACCAAATTAATAGGTATAACTTAAAACCAAATGTAAAGACAACTGAAGTACTCAAAATTCAGTTTTTAAAGTGATTGTTTTACTATCTTGAGTCTAAAATTAAGGTTATAGTTAAAAAAATCCATATTATGATATATTTAAAAATAAATACCTCCTTAATTACACTAAAATTTGTATGTTACATAGCACCAAGAAAGCCTGAATTTGTTAAATATTACACATAATTACATTCAAAACTCAAGTATAGATAATTTATCAAGTAAGATAATTTATTGAGTTCATATTCTGGTAAAGAGAAAAATATATTGCAAACACTGATAGATACTTTTTCACTCCACACTTTAGATCAACTTAATAAGAAAGTTACAAGGACGATTTGCGAAGGTCGAGGTATTGTATTAGAATTATTAGTCATGTCGCATTCACACCTGTTCAATGATCTAAATATAATTGATGGAATTTCAGACCATGATATCATAGCTGCAGTAATTAAAATGGAAATAGTAAAATCACCGCGTCAGGTTTATATGTTTCGTAAGACTAGATTTTTTGGAATTCAGGGATTATATCAATCTAAACAGGGACAACTATTATTGTTTTGTGAGTGGTAATAGCATTGAGGACAGCTGGATAGAGTTCATCCATATACTTAAAGAAGGCTTAGCTAGGTTCGTCCAAATTAAAATCTTGAGGGAGCGTAATGTTGGTTGGATGAAACCTAAGTTGCGGGCATTGCATAGGAAGCAAAGGATTTTACACGCTAGGATGAAGAGACTAGAGAGGGTCGAAATAAACTTTGAAATTGAGTGGCAGAAATATACGGAAGTGTGAAGATTGGTTAAGGAAGAATCACAGAATGAGTTTCAGGAATATAGATCTAAAACCCTTTTAGTCTTTAGGAGGTGACCAGAAGAAGTTTTGGTCATATGTTCGAGAATCTCAGATGGATTAACGATTAGTGAATCGATGGGAAAAGCGAATTTACTTAATTAACACTAACAGGAAAGTTTTACTATAGACAATGGATGCACAAACGAATTTTCTACGCGGGTTGATTGAAAGATGGGGCCAATTGAGTTGTCAGTGGATGGAATAGGAAAGTTGTTGAGAGCGGTAGACAAGAAGAAAGCGCCGAGACCAGAAAGTACACCATCGCTTGTTATTCAAACACTGGTGAATGAGCTTGCTCCCCTTCTTTATGTATTTTATAGGAAAACCTGGGATGCAGGCATTGTACCTATGTCATGGAGAAGAGCGCATATCACTACAGTTCCTCGAAACCAGAAGACTACCAACCGATACCTTTAACGTCGATTTTCTGTAAAATAATTGAACATATTATTGCCAGTTCAATTATGCATTTTCTAGGTGATAAGGGGGCAATTAATAAATGCCAACACGGTTTTCGTAAGGGTATGTCATGTAATATGCCGTTAGCCCTTTTTGTCAATGACTTAGTTAAAGCAGCTGATAAGGGTACCAGTACAGATGCTGTATTTCTAGATTTTAGAAAAGTTTTTGATAGAGTATCACATGTAAAAATAATCCATAAGTTGATTGCTTATGGGATTAACGAACAAGTAGTTGATTGGATAAAATCATTTTTAGGAAACAGATCGCAGGGAGTCACATTGGACGGAATTTTATCTGATGAGGTTTGTGCCACATGGTGTTCCGCAGGGTAGTGTATTAGGTCCGATTTTGTTCCTAATTTATATTAGCGATGTAGTGGATAATGTTAGATGTAAGGTTAGGCTTTTAACAAATGATATGGTTATTTACAGAGAGATCGTAACTCCGGACGATACTGGTTGTTTGCAGAATGATTTGAACGATATTTCAGTTTGGTGCAATGACTGGCAGCTTGACTTGAACGTAAAGAAGTGCAAAGCTATGACTTTTACGCATTCCGCCAAAGTTACCCGCACACCCTATTTTATTTCAGCATATCCATTGGAGTTTGTGAGGCATCATAAATACCTAGGTATTAGGCTCAGTAGTAGTTTTTCCTTCAAAGAGCATATTCAAAGCATAGTAGGAAAGGTGAATAGGATGCAAAGTTTAGCCAGTAAAATTCTGAGGGGTTGCTCATCAAGAGTAAAAGAAATAGCGTACTTTTCCCTGATTCATCCTCTCCTGGAGTATTGCTGTGCGATTTGGGATCCTCACAAAGTAGGATTAACATCCCATCTTGAGATGGTTCAACATATGGCAGCTAGGTTCGTTAAGGGAGATTTCAGATTTGACAGCAGTGTTTCAGCAATGATAGAATCCCTCGGATGGAACTCGCTTAGTGATAGAAGACTTGAATACTGTAGGAAGCTTTTCCATAAGTTTGTTACTACCGATCTTGGGGAGGAGATAGTTGATTTTCTCATCCCAGCTGGTAATGTACGCAATCTTCGAGAGAAAACAAAAAAGTGATACAGGGAAATATTAACCATGATGGATAGTTATTTCTGGTTGTTTTTCCCACGAAATATTAGAGAAGCTAATAGCTTTCCAGATTAGTTAGAAATATAGGTGTTTTACACCCCCTGCCACGCGCCATTTTGCAGGGCTTAAATGTAAAATTCTATATATCTCTTAGAATGCTCTTGCTTTGTCTACTTGAGAAATGAATTTGTGATGAGAAGACTTACAATCACAAAAAATACCATAGTCACACATCTACTTTATCTTTCCAGCAACTATTCTAATTCCTTTGTATTGTTTGTAATTTATGTGTATAAATTTTGGTTCTCTTTAAAATACACTTTGTTTGACAGAGATAGCAACTTGCAGCAATGTGCTAGGACCAGAAATCCATTCATGGCAAGATTGATAGTGATTAGTATTTAGAGAAGAAAGTAAAGACTCTGCATAAGCTGTATCACCATTACAAAGGGCTGAAAGAAAAATACAACAATTATAATTTGTTCAAACATTAATTACATAATAATAAATATCACAATCTATGATATAAAGTGATCATAAAAAGTTACTCAAAAAATCAAGTATAAGCAGTCTGTGCAATAAAAAGCTNACACTACTTGGGCATTTACTATATGTAAACCCAGGATAAATTTAAGGATAAATAAATCAATAAATTCTGGGAAATGTAATTGTAATTATATACAGTACAATCAGTCAATTTAATTTTTTTAACAGTTCATTGATTAAATTCATGCTAACTTTTAATATTAATTCATTTTATGCTTAATTAATCTATATATGCTGAAATTTTGATGCAATGAATTTATTAGTAATGCAGTACACTGTTGGATAAACTTTGCATAGCATTTAAAATAAAAGATATTTTCATTTAGATTATGCTACATTTACAATATTTAATATTCTAATGTTATGAATTCAAATCTTTTAGGCAGAGGGTTTACATAAATCTTCCTTAAAAATCAATTTCAATTTCACTGATTTAGTTTTAGGCACTATATCTTCAGGTGGAATACTCACCAATAGAGAGTTTGAGTGTAATATCCTGTACCTCAAGGCTTAATTTTTGTTCTCTCCAAGAAGAATGCAATAACTGCAAGCTTTGTCCAATTTCATCTTTTTTCTGCAAGGGAAATAACAAACCAAAGATTATTTAAATGATATCAGAGACCATAAAATGAAAGAATGACTAACTATAAGGAAAAGCAATAATCAAGGACTAGATATATTTAATAGTTCTTATTTATCAACTTGTCAGCCTATTAATTTGCATCTACTGATTCTCCCAATTTCCTTGTAGCTATGTTTGGCAGATTGTTTGGATGTTTTTTAGATTTAAATTAATTGGAGTCAATTATTTTTGGTTATTATTAAATTGGACATGAGAAAGCTGTATGCGAGATAGGTGCCATGTTTGCTTACAATAGAACTAAAACAGCATAATCAGGATGTTTCAATAGAGTGTTTGGTAAAGTTTCACAGCAATAAAACCAAGTTTTCGCATCAATTCATAACCATGGATGAAACATGGGTCCATCACTCCACACCTGATATGAAGGAACAGTCAAAACAATGGACTGCAAGGGGAGAATCAGATCTAAAGAAGGCAAAGACAGTTCCATCTGCTGGCAAGGTTATGGTGTCAGTATTTTGGGATGACCATGGGATAATTTTCATAGATTATCTTCAAAAAGGAAAAACAATCAACAGCTAGTATTAAGTGAACTTATTACAGCGTTTAAGTGATGAAATCGAGAAAAAACGGCTGCAGTTGGCAAAAAAGAAAACATTGTTTCATCAAGACAATGCACCAGTTCACACATCTGTAATCATAATGGCCAAAATTAATGAGTTGAAGTTTGAATTGCTCCCTCATACACCATATTTGCCACACTTAATCCCCTCAGATTATTTTTCTTTCCAAACTTGGAAAAATGGCTCAGGGGTTAAAGATTTGCCAACAATGAAGAGACGGAGTCTGCGGTTAATAGCTATTTTGAGAAGTCTGAGAGTTCTCCCTAAAAGCTTTTGAACATTGTTAAGAAAAGTATACTGATCTAAAAGGAGACTATGTTGAGAAATAAAGATATTTTTCCCAGTTATGTTTTTTTTTTCTTTGTAAGGTCAGGTACTTATGGGACAACCCTTGTAGCTCTATCACTTTTGATGAAAGCTGCCCATGGCTTGCAACTCAGTGAGGGCTATGACGTTTACCCTATGAAAAATTTAGAAAGCTTCTTTAAAGCAAGGGAAAGAAGCCAGAGTGGTCTAGAAAAACCCTAAAGTCATTACACTGGCCATATTTCACCCAAGGAAAAATGAAATTTGGCTATGTCACTGATAACATGGTAAAGCTGTTGCAGTATGGACTCAATTTTTTATTTATGCAAATTTATGATTTCAATTGCATTTATACTCCTCAATCGCAATAATGAAATGCAAAAAACTTCATTTCCAAT
Source organism: Ladona fulva (assembly GCA_000376725.2). NCBI lineage: Eukaryota > Metazoa > Arthropoda > Insecta > Odonata > Libellulidae > Ladona > Ladona fulva. The sequence goes on from KZ308556.1 coordinate 39,843, forward strand.
CCCTACTCTCCTTGACTGGTAAATAAAATGTTTGTCCTGTCATAGAGGGTTTATTTTACTCAAATGTTATCTAGCAAAATTCGTATTTTCTCAGATGAAGATTACCTTTATGTTAACTATTTTATGAAATAAGTGATGGAATAAGAGCCAATGAGTATATTCTTGAGTAGTGTATTCTTAGTCATGGGTTCAATGGAATAACTGCTGAAAAACAGCAAATAGCTAATGGCTAATTGTGTAGAAAGTACGAAGAAAATATTTACATATTTCTAGTATTTCACACATACTGTTGATAATAAACAGATTGTTAATTATCAATAAACCCACATTCAATTAACTTTCAATAGAATTGGTTTTTTGCTACATATGGAGGTCTACATGGAATTGTATAAATGGTTGAGAGGGAAGATTGAATTTAGAAATATGATAGAAGATTAAAAAGTTCAGATGTGACTTAACACCACATCTTTGCATGTGGTTGAAAATTATCAGCTATTAAATTATAAGAATGTCCTATCATTCATGGCCTTGAAGGTATACTTTAATTTTTCAGTGCATCAAACTTCAATTTGCCCTGTTGACTGCTTTTGGGCATACAGCATTGTTTGTGCACACTTGTGTATTCAAATATAAGAAATATAAACAGGAAGACATCCTAACACTTTCCCATCCACTAAAACTAAAGGTCCATTATTCATGACACCATGCTAGTTTCACATGTTGGTCTAACAGTATACTTCCCTACATCAGAAGGATCTCCATAATTGAAAAACGTATGCTTTACTTACATCAAATTGAGACATATATACTTGAGGATGGACATACAAATCAGAACAAATAGGATAAAGTTAAAATAACTAATTTAAACATATAGATAGATAGATAAACACTTAATTGGCAAGGTTAGGTCTGGTTGGAAAACACAGAAGAATAAAATTGAAGCAATGTACAATAAACATTTTTACACTCCAAACATTAAAAAAGAAAAAATCAAAACAAGAAAATTTACAATGCACACTGAAGAAAAAACACTAGAGATATTTGTTTGAAATCAATAGATAAGAATTTACAGTATAAGTTACACTGCAAACCTTAAAATCAAGAATATTATATATTATTTGGGGTGCATATAAAGTTCAACATATTTGCATTGTAAAGCTTGAAGGTGTATTTGCAAATACATTCCTTGTTAGCTGGATAATGGGGTAATTCTGAAAATATATCATAACTAACAACAACATTCTCAAAATAGTCACATCTACTAATATCTCACTTTTCTTATGTTAATTGTAAAGTGGAAGGAAAAAACAAGGTGAAAACAAACAAAAAGTTAAAAACAAGATCCACTACTTCGGCCTCAACTTTGTGGTAGCTATTCATGATGAAAAGAATAAGAAACACTTTTACACGTTACCACAGGATAAATTTAATGAAACGACCTAGGTTTCGACGCGTCGCATCATCGTCAGGTACAAGATTCTCTGTTTCTTGTACCTGACGATGACGCGACGCGTCAAAACCTAGGTCGTTTCATTAAATTTATCCTGTGGTAACGTGTAAAAGTGTTTCTTATTCTTTTCATCGTTAAAAACAAGGTTGAAGTATTTTGGAGTAACTGCAAATTTGCATTGCATTCAATTAAATCATCCAGATTTTTGCAACATAATGTGTTGATTTATATGTTAATAAGATTATTAAAATCAGCAGATAGAAAAGATTAAAAACTCTTAATTGAATGTCTCTTTATATGTATCACTGTGAATATCTGCATATGAAGAAAGAACTCACAGCACTAAAACCTAACAGCTAAAATGATTCAGAATCGGAATGACATCCTAACTTCTAGATTTTCTAAGGACTTACAACTCCATTTAAAGATCAAATGACTTTATAATTTACACTCAGGAGAAACTATCAGCAATACCTTTTGAAAAAATTAAGATAAACAAGCAGCTTTTTCAAAACTAGGACAATTATAAATTCACAGAAATATGATAAAAATAATATCAAAAGCAAACACTTAGCTAGATACCAGTGGAAATGTGATTCTAAAACTAATTAACTGAATTATACTCCATAAAATCCTAGATAAACCAAATTAAAGTAAAATTTCTCGTCTACCATGAAATTGAACTATAAACAGTTAAAGATTAAATGTTAATATAATTTAAACATCAAGGTAAGCAATAAATAACTGATAGATCTATAACAATGTCAAATTGAAAACTCAAAGTGAAATTTATTCATCAATTATTATTATCATATGATACCTTCTACCTCTTGCTCCAACTATCACTAAGGATAAACTAAAATATTAAATGAAAATTGTAAAAAATTTGGGTAAATACCAGTGTTCCCAGAGCAATACTATTCATTGCTGTATTGAAGTTTCTGATGCTTGCATCAAGGTTTGACATGGGATCGTTGGACATCTGAGAAACCGGCTGTTGACTGCTTCCTTGATACTGCACAGGCTGAGGCTGTTCCACTGTTCCAGAAGGCATGTAGGGATTTGGCTGAGAATATCCTTCACTTTGTGGGTGCTGCTGTTGAGCATAATATGGCTCTGTGGGCTGCTGATAATAACTTGGTCCGCTGGCCATTCTTTGCGGGCTGCTATAAAAAGGAAATAACAACAAAATACATGATAAAACCATTTCAACTTTAGCAAAGAAGTGTTACGATAATCATCTCTATACATAAATCAGTACCTCGTTTAGATTAGAAGATTATCCCTATTATGACGCTTGAGAGGGTCCAATGTTAATGAAATATTTTTGTAGAAAATATTTATTGCTATTCCAACATTTATATAGGTAGAAGAAAAAATCCGTCGCACAAGAGCCACTGAGAGCTAAGCCTAGTCAGTATGACTTTTGGGTGGTACAGATATAACTGCATATAAAGAAAAACAATGACCGATAAATTTACTTACTTATACAAATAGCTTTCTTGTCCTTGAACAGGCATAGATCCTGCTTGCATGACAGGGCTCGGCATAGCAGGATAACCTGCATTCATGGGTTGTCCTCCAGTTGATCCATTAATTGGAAACGCTACCCTTTTATTGAGAAGCTTCCCTTTCTTTGGACCTTGATTAGCTTCAGCGAAATGAATGACAGGAGGGTCATTCCAACCACGATCTAGGGATACATTAAAATAACAATTTAATGTCTCCAAAATTTGGCTGTACTTCGATGCTTAAGGTAAATAACGGAGATAAATTTCCTCATAACATTAATTTTACCACCTAAGATAGCAAATATTATCAAGTAGTTGTTGGTCATTTTAATTCGGTCGGATAATTATATCACATTGAACGACATTAGCCTTACCTGAACGCATCTCCATATTTGCTTTCTGAATTGGATAAATGAATAATTAGTACTGTTTTTACAATAAGTTATGAGGTATCCGTAAGAGCATTCCGTCCAAAAACAAATATTTTCACCCGTAAATGCCAACTAGAAAGTGGGACAGGAAAACGTTAGTCATTTGTTATCGGAGGAAAGCGTATCACGGCAAATCAAGATGTGTACAATAGATACAATTCGTGCTATAGTTTTGCTTGTCCTGAATTACAGTAGCGTATTAATGTACATTATTATTTCACTGATTTTTTAAAATGTAAATATCTAGCTAATTTGAACGCAATTGTCGTTTAAGTACAATATGTAATTCATGCCATTCAGTCTAAATGCCTGATAAACGGGAGGGAAATTCGGATGTATGACAAAAATTTACGACACACAGAAACTGAATTGTATGCTCTGTCTCTCTTACATTATTGTTTTTGGTAATCAACGTTATTCAATACCTCCCTCTTCAATTAACTGGCTAAAATCTTTCGTATATAATATTTTAGCAGCTACAAATGTAATGTTTTTATGCCAATGCTACATTTCCGATTTCTTTTTTCATAGGACTTCTATATCTTAATGAATTTACGGTGGTACTTAAGTAAAACATTGTTTTTATATAAACTTATGGTATTTGATAGTCTTGCAGCTCAATTTTAAATTAAGATTTAGAAATAACGCCTTAAACTTTACAAATCGCCACTGATATACATCAGTGGCGTAGCCAGGTGAGATTCGTGGGTTCCGGACACTCTACCCTTAGGTCTGACTTCCAATAGGAATAGAAGAGAACATTTAGTAGAAAAAGTGAATTACTATAGTATAAACCATCCAGTATAATCGTAATTTATTTTAGCAGAGGTGTGACCAATGAAGAGCAAGGGTAAAGAGTATACTACACAATTAATTTAATTATGATCTTAGTTTGGGACTCAAATAAAAGGGATCACTGATTACCATAAGTAAAAATAAATGGATATCTGAATAATTATCGCACCATCATCAGCATATCTTAGAAATCATTACATAAGAGAGCGAAATGGAGATGAGAATTCAGCTAGCTACAAATGTAGTTGCTAAGAAGGTAAACTCCCAAACAATTCAATTAACATATATGTATCAATAAACTCTGGAGCACTGCTTGTCTGAACTGATGCAATGAAAGCAAGAATAGTATGGTACAGCTAATTGGCAGTCACTCTTAATTCAAGAGCTAAACAAAGAGAAAATCAACAATTTCCATTTAAATACAATAAAGATCTAAAAGAAGACCATATAGTAATCTAATGATGATGTAGAGAGTAACATACAATGACGCTGAACCAGTACTATGATAAAATTGAGTAAACTACCTGAATTAATAGGTAGCAGTTCCTAACAGTTTAGAAAAGCCAATTGTGCTGTGTGGGAGTCAATACGCTAGGCCACATCCCTCAAAAAGGATGACATGCCATGAATATTAATTTTTATTAAATATAATAAAACCAAGACTAAAATTAGATAAGTAGAAAATAGGTGATGAAAGCTTAATTTCTGTCAAAATTAGTTGGTTACAGATGAAAGCAATAAAGTAAGAACCTTTAGACCATGCAAGGGAGGGTTCAGTTCCTAGCCCCACTCCTCAGGTATGTACGTACCTTGTATTTTGAAGGGCCTGGGTAGTTATAGAAAACAAGAAATTTCTATCTTAATCAATTGATTATCTGAGTAAATGGCAATTTTCGCTAAACTTATGTTATAATCATTACCTACTTTTCAAGAAAAAAACCATAAGCAATCATGGAAAAACTAATCATATCATTGAATATTTCAATTTACTGAAATAAGTATGCCGTCTGGGATCCTATGCACTCTGTAATTACATTTAACACCTAGCCCCAAAATAATAACTGAAGGTATGTACCTAAAATAAGCAAAATTTAGTATATAAGACATACATTTGTTCTGTAAAAGATAAAATAAAAAAATATTATCAGGATAAGTTATTCTACTTCAAAAAAATTAATAAACATTGTTACCTGCATAATTTGAAAGTGCTCTCCAAAATGCATCTACAAGCATTTTCTTGCTTTAATTTTAGACTTCAGTACTCTAAATTGCTACATTTATGAAGACCCCTTAAACTATTAGTTGTCAGGAGTTCCACATACCTTAGGAGTGGGTCTGAAAACTATTATAATTTTTCTCATCATATAGGCTATTAAATATTTATCCTTAATATTCTTGGAATTTCAGATCTACTTAAGTTGCTTTGTAAGTCATAAAAGAAGAAAACAAAAGAGAAAAATCAGAAATATATATCGGCAGAATTTACTTTACTACATCCTAAAAGAGATAACTCTAATAGTAGCAAGCTATTCTTAAGGTGAACTCAAATTGCCAATTCATTTAAAACACTCCTGAAATATCAAATACTTAAAGCCTTGTTTGCAACAGCACAATCCCTTGCATCAATTGAATTCTTATAAAACTAGGTTGAAAATTTTCTAGGTTATGAGTAAAAGTTCTATTACGTGTTTTTGTACTGTAAAAACCTTGTCTCATATTCTATCACAAATACAAAATGATTAACCATGTAATTTATGCAGTCCATTTGTAATAAATTGAAAGAATTTGCTACCTTAGTTTGCAGAATCTGGAGTTAAATACAAGTTGTAGTTAATTTAACCTGAGTTTTTGTTTAAGATTTCTGATATCAACCACTGTAAGATATTTTTATTTTATAGCTAATAACACAATTATAAAATCTTAGCAAAAAACCCACTTCAGCTAGATTTTCATTGTCAATGCCGATTGATACCAAGGTTTCCAAAACTGACCAACAATGATAACCAAATTCATAGGTTATTTTACTCCTCTTTAGTTTTTAGATACTTGGGAAATAATTAAATATTAAGTTATGATTAAAAATTAGGTATTAATAGTAATCAATAAAATTATAGGCTTGAGCATTCAAATTTGATAAAAATGTCAATGAAAAGATCTTTTCTCAAAATTCAGGGGTTTCTGCTGTTCATGCTGCATTGCATTGGTCATTCTTTTTTATTAAAGCATAATTAGGCAAGAAAAAGACTCACCTTTGTTTGTAACATACACCTGTCAAGTAATGATATACAGGTAATAAGTAAACTTCATACAAGAGAACATGGAGAACATTATTCCTCCCCCTAGGAATATTTTATCCATGGGGTTTTGCTGGTAATTCACTACATAATCTATTTTTACTTGAATTTTACAAAGTAACAGAAAAGCTTCCCATTATATCATCTTTCACCTCAGCTATAATTATTTGAGTACTAAAACTTTCTGCACAACAGCACTTCTTCCATTAATGCTCGATCTGTACCCAAACCTCTCTAACTGCTTCTGCATAAATATGTACGTCATGCTCATAATAATATGCATTCATTCATGATATAAGTTCACAAATTCCTCATTCATGTCTCTAAACAAAAATATCCTTCAACTCTTAATTATTTCACAGAAAATGTCACCTCTTTTCCTTAGGTCAGTTCATATTCCACATTCTTAACTTTTTTCTTTAGACCTTAGAGAATATGGACACCTCCACATCTTGTTGTCTCCTACCACTCCATCATTTGAATATACACATACATCTACAAAAGGAAGCTTTCGTGTATTCCAGTATGAAAGAGGCGTTTCATATAATTTATTCAATGTTTCCATCTTATTTATTTTCATTTCCATAAAAATGATGGAGTATGCTGAATGAATTTTTTTCATGGGTTTGAGGATTTCAACCTCGTAGTAACTCATGCTGTAGAATAAGAAAAATAAGATTGTATAAACAGTTCAATAACAGCTATGGGTTAGAAGGTTGGTTTAAAAAAACGAAACATGTTTTATATTATAAATACCATACATAGTTTTATTATTTCTTGAAAAACAAGAACTCATTTACAAATATTGGGGATTTACGATTTCAAAATGTTTCATATTTTGGGAAATATGGCATTATATATTCATATAAAAAGAGCACTTCACTCAGGACAACATTCTAGCACTTTAGCTATAAGTTTTAAATTATAATAGCTTAAAAATGGCAATTTTTATTTCAGTTTCCTTCTTAGGATAGGAGGGCACTTGAAACAAATAAATGAGGTTAATTTCTCTCATGAAAGACATGAAATGACTATAAGTAGTTCGTTTTTACAGAAATAAAATTAAAGTTGGCAAAATATTCACGTATTTACAAGTATACAATCTTAATGCTGAAAATTCAATACATGCAAAGGCCATGGTTTTCACACACTGCAGATACAAGAATATAAACAATGATTGACATTGGTTTGCACAAGTAAGCCTACCTTGTAGATACCAATGGCTTTCCAGAATTACTCTTATACACATCTCCAAAATCTTTTACAGCGCACCACTCATTTACAAGTCAAATAATGCTTATTTAAAATATATTACATTAAACACATTTAGTACAAAATGGACACCACTAGTGGTTTAACAAGGATCGATGCCAACTAGTTCTAAGCAAACAAAAACTTTTCAAAAATGCTTAGCATTAAATCAAGAAATCTTAATGTTGCTGCAGAACATTTTTATCACCCTCTATACTTTGCCAATTTTAATTGCACGGAAGACATTGCCAAGGGTTTACAAATAATATATAACTCTACTAGTACTGTACAGAAAAAGCTCTGGCTTATCATGATTATCAATCACACATATAACTGGAGGGGACTAAAAAGATTTTCAAAGAATGCTTTTCTTTTATAATGTTGACATCATTAAGTCACTACTATAACTTCAAAAATTTTGGCATATGGTGATCAAGGTTTCCCCTAATATGTTAAACCAGCAGGTTGCTTCACTCAATCAACTGGACATCTTATTACATCACATACTCCTTTCCAGAAGACCAACTGAAGCGAATATCTTCGTCGCTCTTCACCCTCTCTTTTTTCCAACTCAAGCAATCCTTCGCTTTCTTTTCAGTGGCTTCGTTACCATCCACCTTTCATCGAAGGCGAGTGAACCAATAGAAAGAGCAGAGCATCAAATAATTTACTGCATGCAAGGCAGAAGAGACATTCATCTATTCTCATGCAGAAAGAGGTTTTTACAGGAGACTTTAAAGCAGGTTCTTTATATAATCTTCTGTCTTTTCCTGGTCCTTGGCCTATAAATTTATATTCCCTTTGCAATGTCTTGTCAATTTTCTTGTCTTTCTTAATGATGAGGCTATGTCTGTTATCGGCAAGGTGGAATCAGTTCCCTCTGGATCAAAGAGTAGCCTCTACACGAATGCGCATTCCCCTCCTTTCCACTTTCCCTCCCTGCTTCTCATCTTTCGTTTCTTCCTCTATATTTTCTCCTTCATCATCATCTTCTTCCTCCACATCTCCCTCTCCATCTTCTTCTTCTCCCTTCCCACTTCCATCACCTGGAAGTTGACCATTTCCTGCGTAGTTGGCAGCTTCCTGCAGTCTCATTAGCATATTGAGCTGGAAAATAAAGCATTTAGTTTTATCATACAAATATTCCAAATGTGATTTATTCACAGTCACCACTTCATGTCACTTATGAGTATGTGAGTAATGATATTATCTTATCATTTCCTGAAACACTCACCAAAGGATCTCCTTCTTCCTCTGCCTTTCCTCCTGGTACTCCACTTCCCGATTTCCCACTAACAGTAGCACCACTCACTCCAGTCACTACTGGGGCTTGCAAATCATATCCAACATCTTCAGGTCTTAATCTGCAAAGATAGTAGTACTATTAAAATTTGCATTTGAGAGCACTTCCAAAGGACATTAGAGAGAAGATGCATATGATTACTGATCTCATTACTCAAGAAAATTAATTTGAATTCATGTGATACTCTTAAAACTTTAAGTTTACCACAAAATTAAAAAGAGGGGATAAGAATGTAACATTCATCCAAATCTTTGGTCAATCAATGGAAATCTATTCCTGAGTGAGAGTTTGACTGCAAATAATAATATAAATCTCAACAAAAAAGCAATATGCTCAGATTTTTCTCAAAAAATGACAATGTAATGATGTATCTCAATAATACAAAAAAAAAGATACGCTAACTTGACAAGAATTTAAAGAGGCCTAATAAAAGAGAAAAAATTTTACATTTACATTAAACAAAATGAAAACACACTTCCCATAATTTTACTTCTTTTACAACAAATGAGAAAGACATCACTGAGGAAAATTGCAACCATTCAAATGAGGTGGAAAAAGGCTGTCCTAAAACTTATGAATCAAACTGAGTTGATAATTGAGCCAACTCTGGTGAGCTTCTATAATAATGAGGTTCTGATTATTTGGGACATAAGAGAGACAAGAACTAACCTTAACAATGAATCCAATCCTGGATGAGGCACTGGTGCATGAACCCTCCCTCCCTCTGTTTGAGCTTCACTTGGTGCACTGCTTTCAGATGACCTTTGTGGTGGCTGACCACGCTGCCAAGGATATGAATGTGCAATGAAAGCTGCTGGATCTTCCCATGTTGGAGCTCTCCTTCCATAAAGTTGAAGGCCTTCACGAACAGCTTCCAAAAGGTATGGCACAACAGAGTAATTCCATAGATCTGTAAACCAAACCTGTGATCCAGCAACATCTGGAGGACATGACAGAAACAGCCGAGGTCCTATGTGAAGAAGGAAATGTACATGAAGTTTAACATGAATAAATAACTGAAATGAATTATCATAACCCACATTTTGATAGATAATATGTTATTGGAAAATTAATGGATCTTACCAATTGTGACATCAGATGATGAGTGTGCTTCCAAAAATCGGTTTAGGTGAGACCATACTCTTGGGAGCCAATGGAAAACTGAAGCTAGCCTAGGCATATGTAACCCTGAGGATACTTCTGCATCCATCAGTCTTCGGCGAAGGAATCTTCCTAAGAACCCCTTTACTGGCTCCATGTGATTAGCACACAAAACCCACCTATATAAAAATCATAAAGTTTAGAACATTGCTGGATGTTAAAACTAATCTAATCAGATTATTTGCATGGATTTATGAGAAAAACCAAGAGATGAATGTAGGTTTACATTGATTAGTTTTTAATTTTCAGAGATGTCAGTCATGACAGTGACAAAAATTTTAAAAATATTAAAATTTTGGAGAAGAAATAGCTTAAAAATTTGAAAAAATATTTGAAAGGCTACAATTAGTAGCAATACAGCTTCCAAAGGAATATGCATATCGGAGATTCCAGTTCAGTTCTCACCTAAAGTTATGGTGAAGTTGGAGATTGGTTGTGGAACAAGTTGCTTGATTCATGGTTCCAATAATGAATGGACACCTGGCATATGCAGCATTAAGAAACCCATTAAAAACTTCTCCAAGAGACCCTGCATGATGTAAGTTATCCAGGATGATTACTTTGGGTAAATTTGAAGATCCATTACTGTTGTTTGATTGACCATTCTCTCCTGAAGCTTCACATTTTTCAGCAACATTCGCAAGGTATTGACGGAGTTCTTTGCTGCTCTTATGGTCCACACTATAAATAAAAAGATCAATCATGAATAATTTCTGATTTTAAATCCACTCAATTTGTATTAAGTTTAAGTTGGAAGATTTTTCAAGACAAAAATATTTTAAATCAATTTATAAATAACAACTTACTTGAATGTGGCAATGGACTGCGACAAAAATGATTCCACAGCCTTATCACCAGGGACAATTTTCTCAAACCCATTTCTCAGGACAAGAAACTGTGCCAACTTGTGTGCTAGATGAGACTTTCCTGTTCCACTTGGACCACAAAGAATTATACGCCTATGCTCACTCAATAAGGAGACATACCTAGAATGATTCATATACATTATATTCAAGGAAAACATTACATTATGCAATATAACTACATGCATGTAGTTTTAAAATTATGTTCTTGAAAATATTGAGACAATATTGGAGAAATTATTGAGAAATTAAAGAAACATACCTATGAGCAATGGCTTTTGGAATAAGAGTATCAAAAGCTAGGGCATCTACAGAGCCTCCTTGTCTAGCACCCTTTAAGTGAATGCGTACAGTTGTTGAATCTCCAACTAAATATCCATAAGGTAACAGCTCAGGGAGACCAACACCTCTAAGAAGGCCAGGAGAGTATGAAGAACTGGGTGTTCCATCTGAAAAAATAATAACACACATTAGATAATTTGTAAGAACAAATTATTTTGATGAAATCCTCAGCATAAAAAGCTTTGTTTGAATTTAAGCCTTCTGAGTAGTTGTCGCCAGTCAAATATTATGAATTGCATACCTCCATCACTATTTCCGGAGGGACCATTTGATGTGGGGCCTGCAGAAGGAGGAGGAGTTGAGGAGGCAGAAGATGGAGCAGGAGGGGGGGGAGGGGCAGCAAGAAGAGAGGCCTCTACTTCTCCAAGTTCACCTACTTCATAACTGTACACTGAATCAGCACTGAGGCCCAAGCTTGATCCTGGATCAATTTTCTGTAGGCAGTCCTGGGAGACAATGAAAATTAAGAGGTCAGAATGACATATTTGAAAAGAAAGAGTACATTTTCCGCATGACACCAAGAAATATAGTTAAAATTTGCTCTGTGAATTAAAGGATTCACTTTCAAAAATAGGCATGAAGATAAGTTTTATTTCTAGATATAGGTACAATAATATATGTAGACAGTCCGAATTTAAGCAGGTTTCAAATTTTAGCTGACTCCTTTGTGAATTTTTGGAGTAACTGTTTATTGTGAATTACTACATTAAAAACTAAATAATTTTTCATTTGCATTCCTCAATATTGTCCTGAATTTCAAGATTATACGTGCTTCTTAGATTTGCAATCCTGGTCCAATGAGTCACTTATAAACAAACACTGTTTAACAGCCAGAATTTCAGCCAAAGCCTAATTTTAGAAATGGTTTTTTCATGGAAAATAGATTCAGGCCAAACTGATGGAAGTCTCAGGAATACCAATGAGATATAATTTTTCAGCACAATGTAATCTATTCAACTTTCAATTGTTTTTTAATGAAGATACCACAACAGATGAACATCTTACCTTGAAAACTTTCCTTAGAACACAGTCAAGGGCATCCCACCTGGTCTTTCCTGACACTGATATTATGGCAATTTTACATTCATGGAATCTTTGTGCCTGTACAATATTTCCATCTGGAAGAGGAGCATCAGGAGGAACACCACCCCCCCCTGGGCCAAGAACCACTGAAACAATAACCTTTTTCCCATCCTTATCACCAGGCTCTGTCATCACCACTTCTGCAAGAGTAAAAGATGAAAAATTTTCATAAAATTTGATCAAATATTAACCACTGTTCATAAAAAAAATGTCAAAATTAGATAAATGGGTCTACCCTCACATACAATAAATTTTCTAAACAAAATTAAACTTACCTAAAGGAGCAGGGGGTGAGGGGGGTCCAGATTCTGATGAGACTGAAGATGCAGAACCAGGAGAGGAGGGAGTGTTAGATGAGGATGGACCGGGAGGGGGTGGTGGAGGGGGTGGGGGAGGTGGAGAAGTGAGGTCTCCAGAGCCAGATATGGGGTCTCCTAAGCTAAACCTTCTCTCCAGTATCCCTGACCCAACATCTATTCCAGTCATGAGTTCTCCACCCATAGAGAGACGATGCAGGGATGTCTGTGAGGCTGACAAGGACTTTGTAGTTGTGACTATCCTTTGGAGCCTTTCATTGTCTTGTTTGAGGTTCAACATTTCATTCTGAAAAGAAAACATAAAGTGTAGATTCAATAGGAGAAAAATACATATTTATTCTAATGAATACAGAAAGTGGATACTTAAGAGCATGGAATAGAATAATTTTTTATATTTTTAGAATAAAAAATGTTATGTAGAAGCTTAAACCCACCAATAACCCTTCAAAAAATGAAAAATATATGAGCATTTATAAAAAATGACAATGATAATATGAATGCTCTAAACTTAAGTTGAGCAGAACTTCCCTATAAGTTCAATTTCCAAAGAGTATATCTTTCATCAAGAACACAACCTCTTAACATTATTTCAAAAAATTAAAATAGCCTCACACAAATTGCAGAGCAGTAGTAGATTAATGGTGCAACTGGTTGATTAAATATGTTTGATGGTACAAGGAATCAAGGAGAATATAATCAAATGGTGCATATAAATTATCACAGCTTCTTTAATTCTAAATAGAACTTCACTGGCTTGAGGGGAAACCAAGGAAAACACATTTTTTAAATTCAGCTTCGAATCATCAATTCAGCACAGCATGAACTTATTATTTATGGCTGAATCAAGAATTACTGAAAGGAAGGGAAACATTAGTTTGAATCTTACCCTCATCCTCATCACAGTGTCCTTGAGAGACTGGAGTTGGTGTGCAGATGTGAGTGCCTCGAGGCGAATGTCCGTCAAGACAAGATCCTTCTCTCTCAACTGCTTCCTTAATTCCTCAACTGCCTCTACTCCCCATCCTGCCCCTTCTCCTCCCCCTCCTTCGATTCCTCCTCCACCTTGTCCTGAACCAACACTTGACTCTTTGTCAAAGATCCTGTAAAATTAAACATAGTTTATATAATCATTACAACATAAGCACAACATAACTACCAATATGCCTGTTCAGAAAGGGAGAAACATCTTGCATAAGAAAATGTTGTGTTATATGGCCATGATAAATTGTATGTAGATAGAATGGAGTATGGATCTCATTGGCTTGAATGACTGGTTCACTTCATGCCTAGTAACCTTCATTATTAATAGTGCCAACTAGTGATGCAAAGGACATATTGCATCAAGGTGATGACTGGATAGTGGTGTTAATTTGCCATAGTATTTTCCTCCAAATTATACCTAACATCTTGCACTTGAGCACCAAGCACCATGAGTGTGGCTCTGATAGTGAAGCACTAAATAAAATGGTTCAGCTAAGCTTCAGTTTTTCAATTTCTATAACTGTTATCATATCTTAGCAGCAAGATTTCAGGTGCTGATACAAGAAGCAATTAATAAGAAAGAATACATAAAAAGATGAATACATAGTTTTACTACAGTTACCACATCAAATTACTTAAATAGTTAAAATATGTATTATTGTTAAATGTGCAGCAGTAAATACAGGAAATAATCCAATACCTAATCTAAATCTTAATTCAGTGATCATAAACATAAAACTGCAATGTTTTACACAATGATGGGAAACCCTAGACAAAACATAAATCCTAGACAAATATATTGAGGATATTTCGTATTAGGCATAGAATAAAAATATTTTGAATAATTATATTTGAGCTGAAAACTTACGCTCCAGATGAGTGGCTCCCCTTAATGATAACATCATCTCCGTTAGTCATTCCATCATGAAGCTGGTGCTGAGGGTGTGGGTAATGTGGTGAGGTGAGAAGTGGAGATGATGGTGCAGATGCATCAGAGTGAGCTGTATGACGAGACCCACCACAATGGTCACCATTCTGTCCCCCACTTCCTTCCACATCTGACACAGAACCACCTCTGTTTTTCTTGGATGATCGAGAGAATGCACGGCTGAAGGAGCTTCGAAGCTACAATAATGCAGATCAAAGAATCAGAAGGCCATATCCTCCATGAAAAATCCTTATCTAATACAAATTAATAAAATTACAAGAGATGAATACAGATATTCAAATTGAGCCCTACCCATCCTTTCTTCTTCTTCTTTTTGCATCCACTTCCTGCTGAACTGTGGCCCTCTCGGCAGCATTGTCTTGACGGCCCAGAGGCAGGACTACAGGAACATGGGCACTGACATGGAGGACCAGCTCCACCAGGCACCAATGGCAGTCCTCCCAAAATACCTCCCTGACTTGGATGCTGAAAATCGAATGAGTTTTGAATTAGTGTTAAAATGGGAACAATAATTTCTAAACCCACCTATTGTGAATGACCTTTAAATTAATTATCAGAAACACGACAATATTTAAACCCAGTTTATTTAAAACAGAAAAATGAAAACAAACGTTCCATAAAAATTATCAAAAGTAGTCAAAGCTCTTACACAATGGTTTCAAACTTGGGCAAGTTGAATTAGGCAATTTAACTAAAACTAAATCAGTAATTAAATAATATACCTTTTTCTGAGATCTATAACACGATGGTGATTTTATAAATAATTATTCAGTAACTAACAATAACACTAACTTCCAGCTCAGTGAACTTTTATTTGCACAAAATTTCAAAAGTATAAATCATAAATCTTAAATGCGATGTTGTAAGTCAATTGTCGAAACTTTACTTTTACATCATCAATAAAGTTCAGTACGATGAAAGAAGAACGTAAAACGATGTCGTGAACACCAGTTACTTCACACATAAGACCTTTTAGATAGGATTAACTCCAAGGAATTCTTTTCAAGGGAATGTATAGCTTCCTTAAAATTTTTAAAAAAGCTTGGAAGAGTCTTGTTAGCACCTTGAAGATGTTTGCATACCTGAGACACAGGTGTCGAGGAGGATGGTCCAGAAGAGGACATGTGGGAGTTGGCACTACACGCTGACGACAGTGAGTTGATGCTCGAGACGGAATCCGTAGAAAGCTGGCGACTCATGGAGCCGCTTCCACCGCCAGCCCTCGCATTGTCCGGCGCTGCGAAATACAAACATTGGGATTTTTATTGATAGCTGAGCATAGTCGCACAAAAAATCGTCGAAAAATCCGAAATCGCCAAGAAATTCTCAGACTTCTCAATAACGTAAGGACAGAGTCCTCGAACTCTTTTCCTTTAAAGATCGCACCGCAATTGTAAATGCATTACGACACAAACGGAAAGCCGAAATTGAGTCGTAAAAGATCATTCGAAAATGAGTTATAAACAAGTCTGTAAAGAAATATAATTTTAGAATTAAAACGAAAACAAAAAACACTGAGTATCTAGTTGAAATGATTAAACACAGCACAATTGTGCTGTGTTAGAGCATTTGATTATTTTAATTCGAAACCCATTAGGATCATTTCTAAAAATAGTTAAAGCTCTTTATGCATAAAATA
Organism: Ladona fulva; assembly: GCA_000376725.2. NCBI lineage: Eukaryota > Metazoa > Arthropoda > Insecta > Odonata > Libellulidae > Ladona > Ladona fulva. The sequence goes on from KZ308556.1 coordinate 56,213, forward strand.
CGTGACAAATAAAAAGTATAACGCAAAAGAAGAGGTGTTGCAATTGAAATAACTACTGAAATAACTAAACAAAAATCTCACATGGAGTAGTAAACCAATTTTCAATTCACAGAAAATAAAGTGCTAACAATATAATAACTTAGGTATGTGATAAACTGCTAGAACTCACGTGGTTGGCTGGTTAAGCCAGCTTCTACGCTCTGTTTCCTCAGCATCTCGATTGTCTGCCTCAGCTCCAGAAGCTCGGTGTCCTACGGGTGATAAAGTCAAGCAATGTTTTAAAAATGACTCTTTCTGCGTTTTACCCTTCCTAACCACAACATCTATCAAAATAGAACTTTTCCTTACCTTCTTTTCGGCAGTGGCGGTGAGCTGCTGAAGTCGTTGAGTCATGTTCGAAAGGGATTGCTCGAAAGCCGATACAACATGCGCCTAAAAGAAAGAGAGCAAATAATTAAGCACACTTATGAATAAAAAACAGTGCTAAACAAAATAAAATTTAAAATAATTAATTAATGCACTCGTAAAGTAACAAATCTTAATATTTAGACAAAAAAGCAATATGCTCAGATTTTTCTCAAAAAATGACAATGTAATGATGTATCTCAATAATACAAAAAAAAAGATACGCTAACTTGACAAGAATTTAAAGAGGCCTAATAAAAGAGAAAAAATTTTACATTTACATTAAACAAAATGAAAACACACTTCCCATAATTTTACTTCTTTTACAACAAATGAGAAAGACATCACTGAGGAAAATTGCAACCATTCAAATGANTTAATGAACTAATGTAAATAAACTAATGCAGTAAATGTAAATAAACTAATGCAGTAAAACCAGCGAAAGGGAAAATGAGAAACTTCATTAAAATCACTACCGTCGATCGACGCATAACTTGTTGGAACAAAAACGATCATAAGAATAATATCAAATTCCTCAGGTCATAGGAGACGAAGCCCACATTTAAAATAATCTTTCATCGCGGTTCCATTCTTGTTAATTAACCACGAAAATTTCATCGCACGCTTTGACAAATCAAAAAGACAATTAATTCGCCGCGCCGCGACGTCGTTTTCCGCGTTGTACAACCAGAGGCGGGAATTCACCAAAGGAGATAAAGCGACCTCGTGAGTCAGTTACGAGAGAGGAGTTATTGCGCTCTGGTCCTCGACATGGAGGAAATTCTCGCTCGGCTCGCTTGCGTATTTCGCTTCGGAAGGTCGAGACTAGAGTAAAGGAGGAGGTATCGAGAGGAGGGGAGGAAGATGACGGGAGGTCGGAGGTCAAGATGGTGGCCAGAGGAAGAAGATAGGGATGAGGCAGTTAACCTCTGACAATTGGCTCCAGCTGAGAAACAAGAGAAGGGGAAATGTGACGTCATCGTTGTGGAGTTATCACTAATCCCGCGGGAGAAAATTTTCGTGGTGGGATGGGATATTCCTCACCGAAGGAATGGAAGGAGACATAAATGAACGTTTTTCATGAAGGAACGAGGAGAGAAAGTTCTTCGTTTTATTTCGAGAGGGAGGAGAAGATGGACGTGAGTGAACGATGGAAATTAAACAAGACGGGCATTTTCTTCAAAACAAATTAAAATAGTATCTCCTTCCGACAGGAAACGGAGAGGAAATTGCAGACGTTCGTACTATTCCCAATCGAACGTGATTAGTTACACCATTTAATTTCATTCGCCGCTCTTTAATGATACATCACGTTCTGCAGAGACGCGTGGAAACTTTTTTCTTTTGGAATGCGAAGAAATGACGCGGTCCAGTCAACGGCCTTGAGGGACCTTTTCGGAATTTAGAAGAATTGCTAAAATATCTGTCGGGAAGAAGTGGCTTCTTCGAGCGATAATTGAAGATGGAGCGAGATGTTGTTTTTAGTCTCGGAAAGTAATTCTAATTTCGCTCCCGAATCGTTTCGATTCCAACGGCAATTTACGGCATTCATATTTGAACGCAGTAGCGTCTGACGGACTTCAAACTTCTTGTTCTTCTCCAACACACACTCGGCGGGAAGTGGAATGACGTCAAGTGCACAAAAAGTCCAAAAATCTGCTCCGTAGACGATCGTCTGTTGTCGCATGAATAAATACGTCGAAAAGTCGTTATTTCGAGCGACACGCGTGACGAAAAAATTCAAAACAAAAAACAGCCAACTGTCAGTGAGTCGAGATAAAGCCTCTTCCCGATCGCTTCCATATGTGTGATATTTTATTCCCAAAAATTCTCGCTTAAATAATAATAAACGCTTTAATAGAGAAGAAATCACAGATTCCTTGATAGGTCGAAAGAGGAATCTGTAGAGAAGTACACCATGAACTTGTCCCAGTTATCATAACTTACAACGTTTGATAAAGGGCGTGTAAGCGTAACCCTAGAGTAGCATTCAACATAGATTATTCACAAACGCGCACTATATCTATTCCTCTGATAATACAAATGCTGAAGTAAACATACTAAAAATATTATTTCACTCTGCATTAGATGTCAATTAATAAAAATCGAGATGGTGTATTATTTCAGTAAATAATTAAATAAATAACAATACGATTTCAAGAAATTTTTATAGCTCGATTTGAAATTACACATTACAAAAGCCGATGTTTAATAAGCTATAAATTCTAGAATTTTGAGCCATTCAGCTCGATTCTAAACAAATTTATGAGCATTAATTTTACATTCTAATCGTTCTATTGGCATATATCAAGTAAAGAAGGAAAGTGCGTAAAGAAAGTATTTCAACCAAGAGGCTCAGACGTATGGAAGAATGGTAGTTAGAACTATCAGCAGCTTGTAGATCAGATTGAACAATGAGAACTCCAAACATGATCTAGGCTCGGTAAGGTCACGTTTCTTCACCCTCACCCTTTAAGTTGTTCCATCTTTTACGAAATACATCGTGATCAATAACCACCGATGACGAAGACGCTAGTTGAAACTGTTTCGAAGATGGAAGAACACGTGACATGTAGGCAAAATTCCCTCAAAATACAACGACCTCGACGGCGGAATTAGCGAAAACCCCGAACGTATCCCTTCCCACCGAGAGATTCCAATTGAAGAAAATATGTAACTAACGAGACTCGGAATTGGATGAAACGGAAGAGGTCGCTAATGGGAAGAATTTTAGAACTAATTATTGAAAGAGAGCGCTTTCTCGGTAGCAAGGACGGTAAGGATATTTATGGCTAAAACATTTATAACACGGGAGAAAAGCATCCGAAATCGTAAGAGGAAGGTCGGCGCGTAAGGACGCGCAAAATACCGGTCTCCGGAGACAGGGAAAGAAGGCTGTAACGACCGCAGGGGAATCGTGTTTATCTCCCTCTTGATAGATTTCTTGGAGACGGGAGTAGGGCGTTGATGGAAGGAATCGGACAAAGGATGAAGGACCATTCGCAAACTTGTGTTAGTGCTCACCGTGACTCATTATCTATTTTTGAGAAGCCCTCCACGACCCGGAGAAGAAAAACGGAATAGAAATATTTTTTCTCACGGCCGTAACTTTTTCATTCCTAACAAAATGGCTGTGGAAGAGACACTAATTTGTTTTTCACGGCCAGGATTTTTTTATAACATGGAAGAAATAGAGGGAAACTAGATTAAGTTATTCCTGGTAGAGAAGAGTTACGATGACTTGCAAAGGAACGCGCGAAACCTTCCGCCAACGCAGGTGTGGTTTATTGGTTTTGGAATTCAGCCACCGACTGTGGATAGAGAGAAATGTGTACGACACATAGTGATAAGGTCGCGAGTTCATTTCCTGCTCTGGAAACGGCTTGTTGCGCCTTCGCTTGCAGACAAGTTCGACGTCGCCACGGAAGGGGTTTAAAATCAATAAATCACACGAAAGGTAAACGACAGTGAAAATCATTAATTGACCCCAAGTTCCGGAAATCCAACAATCAGAAGAGGAGCAACGTCTCCTTACATTTAAACAAAAACGGTAATATCAGTTAATTGCGATCGCTTACGCTGTAGAACGATTTCAAGGCTACGATATCATCATTAATAAAGTCATCAGGCAGAAAATACGCTGATTAATACAACAATTAAGCCAAAGATGGAATTACGCTAAGGTGCACAAGGAACTGTCTGAAAACCTTACCGTATTGCCAGTAAAGAAAGTCAATTTAGTCTCTTCCACTTAAAAAAAAAATATGGTGGGTCCTCAGAATGGCTGAAATAAGCGTGATCGAAGTGAATCTAACCTTAAATACCCGAGGCAGTCGTAAAATAAAAGCGAAACAATGCGGAAAAACTCCGCCGAAAAAATAGCAAAATAACGACTTTTTAACCAAGAGCAAAAACATTCCAAATTAAATAAATATAAAATCGCTAAAATGCGCCCACGATTTTTCCAAAACAGAGCGCTTAAGAAAAAGCCAACGCACGCATCTCCCGTTTCCAATTCGTCCGCAAAGATCGCTCACCGCGCGTTATTCTTTCGAGTGGGCAATTTCGGCTAAATTTCCATCGAAATTTCGCCACTTGAGTTCGTCTCCTCAGACCAAAAAGAGGACAAAAAACATTGCGATCACGATAACCCTATGAAGAGGCTCCGGTGGAAAGGCGTCCAATTACCAACCGAGTACTCGACGTAAAAAAAACGCACCAAAAACTCCGAATCGGGAGGACCACCGGACCAAGTTTACAGAGATCCCTAGGGAGGGAAGAAAACGTCTCGATCGGAATTGGAGGAGCGTTGGCGGGTGCGGGGGTGCCGTTGGACAGGATGAAGGATCTTGCGGGATGGAGGAGGAAGCGTGGGCCGAGGGGAGGGGAAGGGCCGAGGATAAGGGTCAGGGATACATTAACATTAATATTGAGGGAGAGAGAGCGCGCGAGTGAGTGACACGAGAGGTCTTCGTCCCATTGTTTGGAGCGTTGGTTCAAAAAGCCACATCTCCATAAGCGCAGCGAGCGCCGCCTCGTTCTCCTCATACAAACAAACAAAGGAGGAGTGGGAATGCGGGTGAGGGAGCTACGACCCGGTAAATTTGAATTGCATTCTTATACAGCGGCGACGATGTATCGAAAATGACGGAACCCGTCGGGGTCGAGATGCATTCACGTACGACGGATGAAGGGTTCCAAGAGACGCGGAGGATTTGATGGGACGTGAAAAAATCGGAGGGAAGGAAGCGGAGGAAAAAACAGGAAGGCGTTACAGGTGGGGACGGTGGCGTGCGAGAAAAAAGATGGAAAAGTGAAAAAAGTGTTGGCCGGCAGACCGAGGGATAGTGTTCCTTTTTCCTCCGCTCGAAAAAAGATAAATGAAAGACGCACCTCCATATGGACGGCAGCGCGAAAGCCTTTGACGGGCAAAATAAAAAAACGTCACAGAAGCGTAATTTTTTCCTCTCTTGTTCGCCGCTCCTTCGTGCATTCCGCCAGCACAGGAGAGAAAGAGGAATGAGTGGAGCTTTGAACTTGTAAGTTGAGGAAGGCATTCGTAAGCAGTTTTTTCCGCCTCGAGTGGAACGGCGTGGTAATCTTTTACTTTTCTCTGGACCACCATTAACAACGACGCAAGGAATAAAATAACCATGGAATTTACCATCAAGGAATTTATGAGGAAATTAACTCCAATCTTGGAGAGAAAGGGAAAGACGTCATCATTTGGTAAGAACTCGAGGATGAATGCGAATTATGGTAATTCGCCGAGATTCGTGTAGTTTATGTTGTCAAGGGAAGCCAAGAGAGAAAAAAGGGGATGACTTCCTGCGGTCCAAACTTCTCTTTCACCGGAGTTCTCCTAACTAGTAGCGGTAGATAACGGATATGAGTTTAAAATTTCAGATCCGAAAACATAGTGACTCATCAGTCAACTGTACTCTGAAAGGTTCAACACTTTAATCTGATCGAGATATATTACGCAAACAATGATGAACGTAAATAATTTTGGTGAGTAATAATGTGGATTACACGATCTAAACCCTTATGTCGTTTAAAGGTTTTCTAGTAAGCCTCAAGATTCCATAGTTACAGAGTAGAACCTTAAATTGATAGACCCACATGATATCTGGTTCCCCAGCTTTAGGCCTCGACCCGAATTTATGTCACGAGATGGGAATTTTGATGGATCGTTTGAAACGAATCGAAAGCTGGCCGAGTTCATTTGCGCTTGTCCTCTTCTTAAATGAGACCAAAATATTTAACGTTATATTTCCGCCGTTTGATGGCAATACTCCATTCCAATTCTAATTTGGGAAAACTCCCATAAAGGCGAAACTTCTACATCTCCAACATAATTTCGCCTTCTCCAAAGATTCGAGTTAGTAAATTTCCGAGGCGGGACATGATTTATTTCAGCATTTGAATTTCAGAATGAACCAGTAGTAAAATTCAGAGTTTCGGGTATTAAATGGCTAAACCTCCTCCTAAAAATTACCACACTTCCTCGAAAAGTAGCAGGCAGTAAATTCCCGACTTATGTTCATTCGTTAGAATGCTGGCGCTGAAAGATGTAAAACTGTGTCTAGGCAACGGAAGCAAAACGTGGAAAAATTGCGAGAATCTCAGTAAACATCGGTAGGATGAACAGTTGTATCCTTATCGCTAGATGTATGTTACAGCTGCGTTAAAAAGTGAGCCCCCTGTGTAACGTGTCGCTTGATTCCGTGCATCTGCGTCCTCACTTATCTCCGAACGAACGCTGGAACGTGACTCAACCGATTCCATCCATTACAGTCACTCGCCAAAGAAATCCACTCGGTAAGAGGAATTGAAGCTGGGGAAAGATGCATCGAGTGTAGACGATTACATCCTTGGCTCCTCTCCGGTATGAAAATTAGCGGAGAAATCCGAGAACGAAGCCGGATCTCTCGCATACGCGTCCGTGTGAATAAATAAATGCCACGGAACACGCAATCACCGGTGATTCGTGACTGAATTAGCGTGAAAAATGCACCGATGGGACCGACTGATTAAATACTCTCTTCGTTTTCCCGAGAGGTTATTCTTCCGCTCGTGATGCGCCACTTACCCTTGAAAATGAAGGGGTAAAAGCGGAACCCGCAAAGAGCTGCACGACAATGAGTCATATTGTTCCGAGCAATACTTTAAAAAATCCTGCCACTACACGCAAAGTCATCCCCTTCAGTTAATTTGACTGAATATGACACAGCAAGAATTCGAATGCCTTTCGAGGGAGGCAAAAGGGTGATTTAATCAAGGAAAGGGACAAATGATGTAGCTAAATATTTTCAATTTTTAGGATGTTTCTTGGAGTAAAACTTATTTGGGAGATTTTAAAGAACTTGATGTCTAGATATCAATAATTTTTACAAAGATTCAACTGATCTCCGAAGAAACTAAAAGGCCAAGCATTTACAGGAAGAATTGGTTGAGACACCAGGATTATCAAAAGAGGATAATATTACACTTTCTAGAAACGATCGAGTAGGAGTTGTCCGAATTAACAGATGGTAGAATAGTATCCCGACGTGGGCGGACTTGCCCATTCCAGCAAAATAGGAGAAACCGAATGTAGAAACATAGTATTATATGGAAACTTTTTTTTATAAGTTTGAGATTCCTAGTTTCATATGAGAATAAGGCATTGGAGAACGAATCCAATAGACCGTTTGACACAATTTGAGTTATGAATGGTGTGACGCATTTATAAACACTAGAATTATGCTATTCAAAATCCATTTCCCTGTAGGAAACGCATTGCGTAACTTCTATTGGCCCACTTTTGTTAGGCTTCGTAAATAGCAAAAGAAATCTATACTTTAGGCTTCAAGCAGGAATGATTCTTTCAAGCGGTTGAATAGTTTTGGAGGAGCAAGTTGGTAACTGCTAGTCACTAGGACAAACAAAATTTTACACAAAAGTTAAAGGCGATAGATATTTATGGTAAACACACACAAAATACATTACGCGAGGATTAATTACCTCAAATCTTATCTCGCTTATTCCCGAGCAACAATGAGCAGAAATCATATCATATTAGCCACGAGTCTCTCCGTTTAAATGAACGAACGATACACGGTTCGTTAACTTATGTCGGCGGCCCATCAGTCAGTGAAAATCTTTCTATATTGACGAACTAAAAAAACAAATCGTGGGCCCTCCCGCCTAATGGCACAAAAAGCCAATCAAATAAACGCGGATCCGACACGCACGGCGCAGGAATCAGTGGCCATAGAAGTAGGCAAAGTGGACCACCACGTCTAAAAAGTTCGACCGAGAGATAAAACGTGAAAGCAATTGACCAAACCAATGCGGACGGGCGAAACGTCGAGTACCCCGCCCACTCGATAATGAGCGGAAGAAAATAAAAAAGGGCCGGCGGGAGGAAAGAGCCTGGGAGAGTGGGGGTCACGCTTTGAGGAGGAATTCCGGAGGGGGATTTTGTGTTCCGCATGAGATAGGACGAACTCGCAGGAAGTGGGCTTTATACAATCAAAAATCCCCCATTTCCACGTGGGGAGACGGGACACTCAATACTCAGCATCCTTACGTCGCCCGGTACGGATCTGCCCACTTGTGACCCTCTCCGGTCGATCCCTTCCTCAGGGATGGGCCGTGGGAGAGGGCAGACGACCACCTCCCGGTCACACAGTACCTTACTCCTCCGTGATGTACTGCAAACCCGTTCCCCGCGGAGAGATGGCCATCGGAAATTAAAACTTAAGTCGGAAGGAAGCTGATGCGGTCATTACATGCCATCACCAAGGTGGATGACTGTATCGCGAGTTGCTTTCTGAAGTTTGGGCTCATCGAAGTGTAGGTCTTCGACCTCAAGACCCGCTTAGTTGCGGTGAGTTAATTGCTGACGTAATCTTACTGAGAACGGACGGCACTTTTGCGGATGATCCTTTCTAAATCACCTGTCCGGTTCCGTCATTCGGAACCAACAATATTCGCAGAATAACTTCCTATTTAATGTCTGTTACGAGCCCCTTTAACCCCCAACTTTCATTGCACCCTGCTGAGATTCGCAATATCAACGCAAGGAAAAGTATTGGGGTTGGCGCGGGTGAAAAAATCTTTGTACAACGATGGGGTTTATTGGAGGCTAAAAGAAGGATATGCACAATACAGCGATCGGGTATTACGTCGACTTTCCAAGGGCAAGCATCCAGTAACATGTAGCTCCAAGTATCAACTCAACAACTTCTGCAACTACAGTAATCTAACGCTTTCCCCGGAATCCGATGAATGTAGCGATGAACGTAAAGAATAGTACAAAAATAGAATTATCATTACAGATTGGAATTGGAAAGTTTCAGCCAAGTCCACATAAGACATACAACTATTATAATGGTGGCTATCGTTTGCGTTATCTAGTGTATCGTCCCAAGAGAACAACACGTGGTGCCTGTCAACTTTACACTCTATTTAATTTATTTGGTCCAAGTGACCCTGTCTGCCTATGCAACGATGCATATCCGTTTTTCCGTTATCCTACACCGGAAATATCCGCCACAGAAAGTGTATGGAACTTTTCTACGATTTCATACATTCTAAAACTCATTTGTACACTTATTTCTTAGCCTCTAAAGTTTCTAAGTGAGTTAATTGGAATTGAATTTATTATTTAAATTAATCCTTAAATATATTGACATAAGGTAAATTACAATACTTAATGGATTGGTGAAAGAACCAAGTAAGGGAGAACAACGCACAATTTCTCAAAATGACCGACAGAGCCTCGCGGGTTGACGAACCTTGACTACGAGAGTGGGTTATCAAGGATTCGATTACTATAATATGCATAGTATAATCTCGTGTTAAACAGAGATAACCGTTATCGAAATCCAAATTCGAAATCCGTTACTTGCCTGTCTGAAGCATAATAGGGACAATTTCAGCAGGGCGTGGAGGGCCATAGAGTATAGTGGACCAATCGCAGGGAGTGTACCTTGCGGAAAGAAGGAGACGTGGCACAGAAATGCCCAGAAAACAAACTATGGAGATGAAAGATTATGGGATATGGCGGCCCGGAGCCATGGAATCCACACGGATCCCACCGGCGGGTTAAGAAGACATAAAAGAGATGAGAATATCCGGTATGATTTTCCGCCGCGGAAAACTACGCCTCGGGAAGAAGACTACACCCCGACCTTAAAAGGAATAGAGAAAATGCACAAGCGAGAAAAATGATAATTATGGTTCCGCGTTCCTTCGCCTCCATCAATTAATACCGGAGACAGAACCAAAGGCTCGGCCACCTGTTGGTTCTCTACGCGATGTTGACTCTTCGAAAAAGACTCCTTCAAAATTCTCTGAAGTCCATCAACTTCGAGAGCTCTTTCTCTAGCGTAGGAAGAGTTAATCGTCTCTCGATAAATTCTTCCGCGCAATTTTTTCACCCGTCTCAGAACGAATTAACGAAACGCTAAGTGGTAAATCACGCAAAGGCATTTCGGGAGGCCGAGGTCGAGCAAATTTTCCGATGGGATATTGTACACAAATGTATTATCTAAAATATCAAAACAATCTGTTCCCCTCATCCCGATTCTCACGTCTCCTATTCAACGCTCATTTCTGTGCGTTTTGCCGCGAGGGGCGGCCATTGTATAAGATTTCCTCGAAGAACTCTCCACGGAGAAGCCGAAACTTCCCGTCTCCATGGGAAACGCGGCATGCGAACAAACTTTTCAGGATATTATTACCTCAACAAACCACATCCCGTTGTCACGACTCCGAATCTTGATGATAAAAATGGAGCCCGGTGCGAGGCGAGAAGCGCCTAATTGGTGGGAGGAATGAAAAAATGCGAGGGGAGAACCGGGGAAGAAATCTCCTCTTCCTTTTTGATAAAGGGGAGAAACGTCATATTTCGTACCATAACTCAAAATAATCATAATTAAGTGGAAGAGTCGCTTCCCGTACAAGGCGGGGGAGGAATTCCGAGGGACATAACAGGCTGTGGGACATTCTTCGTAATGCATGTCAGCAGTGCGTGCGTACGAAAATGGCTCACCGAGTTTTTATTTTTAGTTATTTTTTATAATTAACTGCCGCAACCATTTCTGCGGAATTACTGCCAAATTGTATAGTATTGGGCTTTATATGTTCCTATTTTTATAATAATATCCCACTCGTCAAATCTATTCACGCTATCAACTGAATATCTCTCCAACAATTTCCGAATTACTTCGTGTGGTTTAGATATAAAAAAGCCATCCGGCAATTGTATTTTATTGACATACAGAATCTCTGTTCGCAGAGAGGTCTTAAAATAGGTGTTCTTATAAGTAAAAGACGTGATCACCTTTCCATGTCTTCAAACCTTTAAAAATCTCCTTCGTTAGCTTTTAATTAGCATTACTTAATGAGACACCCTCACAAAGGTAATGTGAACTATTTATTCGAATAAACGTATACATGAAGAAGGGTTTTGTTAATCGATTCAATTCGCGATGAATATCATTGGCTTCTTATAAACCGTTTCGTCATCTTCCATCGTAGATATGACAAAAATTACCAGCCTCTTCTTATGACTAACATTTTGGGCGCTCAAGTAGCTGGTGTAACGGGCTGTTATGGCTCTTTCTCCCTCTCTCTTTGCCTCTCTCGCAGTACTGTTCAAACTCGTATCGCCTAGCAGAAGCAATCCTGTTCCACGCACAGGTGTATGACGTGACCTCTCAAGACGATGGATTTCCCCCCTCCTGCGCGAGCCATTATGAGATGTGCCGAACATCACTTTTCAAAGGGGTTTTGAAAATCGCCCTCTCCGAATTCAAGCACACTTTCACGTTGAAACAAAAGGAAGCGATTTTATCGGATAAGACAGGGTTTACAGACTTGCATTGAAAAACGACTGAGAAATTATCGTCTTGAACGCCTGAAGAGGCAACTCAAGCAATCGCTAATCAAGAGGTTATGGGATGAACTCACTTCCTTCCAACATTTTTCCGTTCCGCGAACTTACGAAGAGAAGATACTTCTCCGGAATCACAAACTTTTAAGGCAACCGGAAAGCTTTATGCGGATGAACTTTGAGACTTACGTTGATGGCGCCAAATAAGTCACAAGTGGAGAAAATTTGAAGTTACCTGAAGAAAGAAATGAGCTCGAACTTGCGATTGGAGGGTAAGGTGCCAAAAAACTTCTTAATCACGAAATGGTTAGGATGTTTAACGTCTCACTTCGAGTTCAACTTGTTTAACACGAGTAAATGCGAAGTCTGCGGGAAGAAATTTCTGAGCTTCAAGAGTTGTAGCAATGGAAGTATAAGTCGAGCTCATTACGTGCACGGTTTCCGCCCATTGAGGAAACGATAAAAAAAATATATTCAAGTCATGCCTACAAAGTCTTCTCCGAGTACCAGCAATGTGCAACACGTCGAAATGTGTTTGAAAATACACGTTATAAATAATTAAGTAATATATTTTCGCCTAATATTCCACGAATATCACGAATTTCGCCTAATATTCACGAATATAAATTAGGAGATGGCGTTTGAATAAAAAAAAATTTTAATCGAAAAAATGATACATTCGAGATATTTTGCATACGAAGGATCCGCCCTCGAGACAAAAGTTATCTCCGGAATGTGGACATAATGAAAAATAAATGAATGATGTGAACATTCCTCGCACTTGCAAGCAACGGCAAACATCATGGACAGCTGCAAACCGCACTTGAACTTCGCACGACGGCCACGGATGAATTCCAAAGCTTTATAGCTCCCAAACAACTCTAGAACTCACTAACATGCACAGCGCTCGCTACTACAACGGGAAACGATAATTAAACACGAGTGTCGATAGGTCACAGACCTCGACTGGATGCCAAGATAAGAGTTTCTAGTTTATAAATTTCAACCCCTCGTTTCACCCTTTCATCAGCTCTGCCCTGACGACAGATAAGACTTTCCACCAGCTGCCTCCTCCGCTTTCTTGCAGCGTCATTCGGCTCATAGAAAAAATACCGAAGGGTGAAAAAAGGTTGTTTTTACAAGGTACTACGAGATGTAGGGTTACGCAAAACTTATAAGGATGCTTAACGATTCAGATTTCTCCGATTTCCCACATCGTTAATTCCTAAATGGTTCAGCCATTTGCATCAACGGACGGCCTTCCTATGTCCAGCGATTCCTCTTCCTCGACATCTGAATAAAGATTAACGTCCTAGCTCATTCTCAAAGCAGATCAGATCTTCGTGGACATATCTAGGCGCACAAGTCCTTCCCGTTTCCTCATATGAACTCCTTAGAGTTTCATCCGTAGATTCAAACTCGATTTTAGAAGGTCGCCTGTATGTTCTCAACTTGTCGCTCACTTTAAATGAAAGCTGTTCTAACATTCCGATTTTGGTTCTATGGTAGAAAACCGTCATCACCAAAGGTTGAAATTAACGTACACATTCATATTACATCGATAACTGACGAAAAAGTAATCGTGGGATTGGATGTGTAGAAAAAATCAAGCCAGTCGAGGCGAAGACAGAGAACCACCACTGAAAATAAAAAAATCCCACGACCGTTATTGACTGAGGATTTCCCGGAAAACAAAACAGCATCACGTACTCAGAATAAAAAAAGACGAGCCTGGTAAAAGTTAAAACATAGACATTTTAGTGCTTCGCTCTTATCCTTTGTGAACCTCGAATCTCACGAAACCAATAAAAAAGAATGTTTTCGGCGGCTGTTTGGAAAGAGGTACGCCCATCTCTCACCACACCCGCGCCCATAGCAGACAACCGCACCCTCCCCTGCGACCAACTCCTCACCTCATCGCTTCCCTAAACCGATTTGACACCTCTCCCTTACGGGACATCTCAGCTACCTCTTTCTGCTCTCTTTCCTCGAAGTTTTCCATCGTTTTCTTCACTCAACATAGGCGTTTTTCAGGTCCCAAGTCATTCCTCCATCAACAGCCTCCTCTCTGGATCCCTTTCTTTCCCTCATTTCTTCACCAACGTGTCTCCTTCGGCACTGCTTGCTGCCCGAAATCCTCCCAACTCTACCCAAACGCTCCCCCCAAACAACCGCCAAGTAAAAAAAAGAGGCCCCAAGGCGGGAAAGACTATTCTCAAGGTCGTGGTCATCCTCCAGTGGCCCCGCTCTGGCCGTCGACTTCTCCTCTCCGTTGAGGGGGAGTTGTTGGGACCCTCGCATCTGTTGTTCTTTCTCCTCACCCTCTCCTCTTTCCTTTCAACGGCTCCTGGAGCTTTTTCCTGATGTCCTCCGGGGTTCCTTCGCAACCACCGACGCACAATTGATACCTCCCTCACACGAGCGAACCTGCTTCGTAAAGTTGCCAACTCTCTTGCGTGGAATTAGCATAGTAATGAGCTATCGATCAGCCTTCGAAAGCTTTTTTAGCGGTGGAGGTTTTCTTGGGTAACTTCTTAATCCTAATATTTTCACGATTGACACTCAGGGAATGGATCAAAAGCAGTTTATGGTACCCGAGACATTTTCCCGAAGGTGAACTTAGGACATTTTTTTTTCTCTCTTCATACCATTTACGTAAAAAATGACTGTATCGATTGCTCTCCTATAGATAAAGTTATCTCATTTGTGAAAAATAAATATGTAGAGATAAAGCATTTTTTGCTGCGGAAAACAAACATTTTTCCCGGTTTATCACGCTGATATTGTCAGGGTTGAAGTGATAATTGTAATAGCAAATTTTCGGTTTTTCTTTTTATGTTTTTCCGTGTATAGTATCGGATAACGATTTCCCAGCAAAAATTGGAATAGTCATTTCCATCTTACGCGTTTTCACTTATCCACAGTTGGTTATCTTTAATCTCAGAAAAAAGTTAGATTAAGTATGACTACTTTAAAGTGGACGTGACGAAATTAAGCCACTCGTCATTAGACTGACCATCAAAACCTCTTACGAGATGCGAATTACTTTTCTTTTTATGCCAGTAAAATAAGGTTCTCTCTTGTTTCTCCGGAACCGTCCCAAATTGAGAGCATCTCGAATACAAATCGTCGATTACAAGGAAAGAGATACGCAAACACGAGGAACGCAAGATGGAGCAAGATGAATAACGAAATAACGTCGCGAACTTCTCTTCCTACGGCGATGGAAATTTCGTCGAAATTGAGGGTTAACGCCAAATGTGGACGAAACGAGGATTATTTATTCTCCCGCAAGAAGGATCGACGGCCTCTAAAGAAGAAGAGG
This sequence comes from Ladona fulva, assembly GCA_000376725.2. NCBI lineage: Eukaryota > Metazoa > Arthropoda > Insecta > Odonata > Libellulidae > Ladona > Ladona fulva. Next base: position 71,329 of record KZ308556.1, read on the forward strand.
AAGATGAACTATGGTAATGACGACCGCGCGGGCGTACGGCGAAGACTTCGATAAAATCGGAGCGAAGTAAACGGGAAAAACAAATGAGAGGAAAACCAGTTCGATAAATCATCCTCCCTCCGTGACTCACTTTATTATTTAAACACGACGCGTAATTCTGAGCGCTGTGGTGAAAATATCTTTCCTTCGTCGTTTTGCGACAAGAATGCGCATTTTGCTCAAGCGAAAAAAGCCCCGCTGGACGACGCTTTTTCTTCTTTGCTCTTTCCGCATTCGTTTTCCGTAACCGCAATACATCTCCCGACTTCTTCTCTTCCGTGCTCCGGATGGAAATAACCCTTTCATTTTTGTTCAGAAAGAATTCCTCGCGGTTGAAAAATGAAGTGAGGTAGGGATGAAGAAAGATGTTTTCGGTTGGAAAGAAATGCCCCTCGGAGAAGTATAATCTCTTACGAGAGGGAGAATTATGCAAATTAACCACCTCGTTAAGAGAGCCTACGCTCTCTGCCCTCCGTCTTTCTCTGTTCTTGAGCCAACTTCCTTACTTCGGAGACCGAGCGAGAGTTTATTTCGATTCCCACGCGTTGCTTTGCCGCTTCTAAAAATACGAACCAAGAGAATGGGAAAATAGAGGACCGAAGACCATAATGGTTCCTTTTTAGCCAACGACTTTTTTTCACCTGTTTCGCCTCGAAGTCTGTTTGTAACCCTCCAAAATCAATTGCTTGGAAAGTCCGTCTTTCTCAAGTGATCCGCGCATGTTTATGCATAGAGTACACGGAGGTAAGGGAAAGGATGTCAAAGGATAAAATAAACAGCAGTTCTCGGGAAAATGTTTTTGTAGCGATGTTTACTTTCATTCCGATAATGGTAGTGCGACCAAGGCGGATGGTTCAATGTTAGGAAACGAAAATGGAATCGGGTACCAGAGAAAAGTACGAGCGAAACTCACCATAATGTGATTCATCTGGGATTAGAATCGGGAATGTTGGAAAATAGGAAAGACGCAAAAAATTTTCATCCTCAGCAGCCTACTTCCTGACCTTTCTCGGAACTTAACAAGAAGTTTCAGTGAAAAATATCGCGTGCAATTATGTACACAATTCTGAATGACTAGAGGGGCATTTACGCTAACAACTCTCATACACACAAGAAAGTCAATAAACACTTATCTTGATCTGTAGAACACCTAGTCACTCTACTGTCCTAGGAGTCTCTTAAGACAATCAAAGAAGAGCGTGGACGATGCTGGTTGTTTCTACCTTATACTCTAACGTCGCAACCGGTCAAAATCTCTGGATTTGAAGCCCTTTTCCGAAGAAATGAACTTGTGCCTCGAAACCACGTGAAAAAGGTTCCTATTACGAACCAATAAATGACCAACCAAACCCGATTTCCCTCAGCATTAAAACACTAGCGCCGTTACCGATATTTATCGGCGAATAATTAAACTTCCGCAAATCTACGTGCATACGTCACGACCTTGGACAGATACGGACGAAGACCTCGCCCTATCGAGATCCCCGAGTCCGGGAAGAAAGAACACCATTACCATTTCGGAACGACAAGTCACGGGGCCTCCCGCCACTATTCATCGGTCGCCGTCGATTCCTACATCTGCATATATGGCATGTTTTAGGACTTTAGATGTGACAAAAGGCCAAAGCAAGAGTAAACCAAACGATGAGGTGGAGATGGCGACCGAGTACAAACAGTCCGAAAGGAAAGACGTTATTCAAATTCGTAGAGCGGACGCCCTCCTTCCATCCTCAACGTCCTATGAGTCGAAAATTTCCCTCCTCCGCTTTCGAGAGTGGAGGAGAGCGAGGCATCCTCTGGCAGACGGCGTGGTGAGAGGAGAGGCCACGTACGCGACGCGGAAAGCCTGAGATTGGAAGAGGGGGAAGGCTTTTCAACTGTGTATCCGCACTTCGGTATGGGATTCCCTGGAAGTTTTAACCGAATTAAGTGAACAGATGGTTCAAGTCTAACAGGTATACCACGAACTTCATTTCTTAGCTTTTACATCTCTATTACTATTCTATTAATGTAAAGCAGATCATCACAAAAATGTTATAAACTTATTCCCCAGTCTACAAAAAGGGAGGTATTGAAAAGAGGACCCAAATCTTTGCCTCGTAGTTTACACACCAAGAGTCATGATCATTTGTGATTTAACTCTCCATTCCCAATTACAATTATACTTCATTTCGGAAGAACGATACTTCGGCTTTCGGTTTAAGTGAAATTATGCTTGAAATTTCTACCCTTAATTTTGGATGTTTTCAGTTCTTCCTTATTTTTTGTTCGACTTGACAATATTATCACACTAACTTAAATAAATAGGCAGTGGAGCTCTTTCTTATGAAGTCAATCCAATTTATCGCGAATTGAAACGGAATATTACTAAAAAGGTCGACTTATTAACAGATAAATTGTATGGAATGTGTACTAAGTTTTCTGTAGTACAAATATGACAATAAGGTAACACTTACAAATTAGAAGAAAAAGAATTTACGAACTATTAATGAATTTTTTTATTCTCCAATTACACTTGGACATTAAAAAGGAGTGTTGCCACAGGGCCAAATTCCAACCTAATTACAAATAAATAAATGAACATTCCAAATTTAAAATTTTTTCTTCGTTATAAATGCGGTGTCACGAATATTTCTCCGTAAAGTTGATAAAAGAATAAAAACTGTGCCTTATAGGAAGGCATTTCTTCTGGGATATGTAAGGAGTAGGAAGAGATAGAGACGGCAGTACTTGTAACTGACGCACATGAGACGCTACGCACGCGGGCCTTCATTTGCCTCGGCCGACACTTGTTCAGGGCCTGAGGCCCACTAATTACGACCTCGACTCAAGCTGGATGGACGGGGAGCCGACGATGGAAGTGCAAGGGATAGGGCGTGTAAAGGACGACGAGGGGAGGCGGAGAGCGAAATGTTTGTAGCATAGAGGGAAAAAAAGAATATGGTATGGGGAGGTCAGCGGGAGGGTTATGGGAGAAAAGAGGGATGAGTGAGTATGCGTAGTGAGTGAGGGAGGTTTATGAGAAGGGAAAGATTTGTTGTGAGGACGATGGGATGCGAAGGACCGTGAAGTAGGGAGAAAGGGTCCACGGAGGATTCGAGAGGACAAGCTGGAAATGCTTTCGCAGAGGCGGGAAAAAAGAGAAGCCATGAGACGTGCAGATTCAAAGGACGCAAACGGACAAAAGGAGGGAAACGTATCGGTAGCCAATGAAAAACGAGAGAAGAAATGGTCGACCGACGGCAATAAATGGGGAGTCCTACTCCGTCGCGGATGGGTATGTTAAGAACTCGAGAACCATGGATGGATGTTCACCCAAACGTCTATAACTTCTATTTTCATTACTCGAAGGTGTCTATAACTTCTATTTTCATTACTCGAACGTGATTTTACTTCCTACGATGAAAAATTATTACGTAAGAGGGTTTCAACGTCGCAAATATAAGTTTCCGATGAAATTCGAGTTGTATGTGTTTCAGGACGTTTCAATGCTCGAACGATAAAATTTATGAATCACGCTGATAGATATAAAAGCCACATAGCGTTTTTGAAATATTATATTTGAGTTTCTCAAGTTACAAGGAAAATATTCTTTAAGACTCGTAGTAATGAACATTGAATAATTTTTCAATGATATTTTACTTTACAGGCCGATGTCAACTTAGGATAGCTAGTCATTAAACAAATTATTTTTATTCCCGGGACTGTCGTCAAGAAAGAAACGGAAGGTTTTATATTTGGATCTCAACCACAAGAAAAGATTTAAACCAACATTCATTTACAAAAGATTTATTAGGCAGCACTGCAATGATTCACAGAAATCTTCTATCAAATTAATTACGCCATGTTTTTCGAACAAATTGCTGCAATATGACGTGAAATGCTGCCTTTCCTCTTCAATAAAACACGGATTTTAGTCTCGCTTGACGTCGAGTTCAAGCAAATCCCGAAATATTACATCAGGTTCGATGTTTTATGACGTTAATTTGTCTGTGAAAATTAAATTTCCCTCTTGGGGAATTGTATCGCTTTTAATTGGAGCTTCCCCTCCGACACTCTGTGAAGGAGCATTGAAAGAGCGGCACAGAAACGAGGTTAAACTCTAATAATAGTTATCGATTGAACTGGAGTCGTTACGAGAGCTCAAAGGCTTGTGTTTTAAGAGTGCTCCCCTCTCGAAATCTCGAGAGGGCATCCTTCACCAAAAAATCTCCCAGACGAGCGATAACTTTTTCGAACTCACTCCTTGCCGCCCAGGCTCACGAACCTACGCTAATTGTTTTTAAAAGCCTCTCGGGACGGGATCGGAATGAGACGGGACAACAAAATTACAGTTTGGTGCAACTATAATAAGAAAGTCGAAGGAGATTTTCTCTCAAGGGAACGGGATAGAATACGCTTAGAGACGAGTGAAATGGAAGTGTCGGCCATAGTTCATTTCACCGCTGTGGCAACACAGACGAAGGGATTTGGCCGACTCGTCTTTCGATTCGGTTCAATGAGAAGACGACAGGCAGACAAACTGAAATGGGCTGAAAACTAGTCTACTCACACGAGATACAGCCGGAAAAATAGAAGGGACTAAGGATCTAAAATCTCTGAGTGACGCACTCGCTGATGACATCTTAGGAACAAACTAATAATTACAAGTATGTAAATTCGATAGAAATAATTATTCAAAAAGTTTTCGAAGAATTTTGAAATTTATGAAAATATTAAAAGACAAACATAAACAATCTAATGGCAGCTATTTAACTACACCCAGAAAAAAATATGGCATTGATAAAAACCTTGAAAAGGCGAAGAAAGCATTTTTGGGTAAAGTTGTAGGAGGAACCCATCCTTACGAATATTGAAAAACCATGTTAGAAACAATTCGTATCACCTGTTACTAAAATGTATGCACTGCCTTGTTAAGCAATTATAATTTCAGTACTTATTTGAGAGGAATAGATTACGATCATCATTTCCCTTGTTGTGCCCGCATTCGTAATAACAGCCTCAAATTGGTGACTCGACTACTGAAATATGGAAGTTAAAATGTACCCGGTCCTACTCCCAAGTCCTGCTAATTCGTGCAGGATTTCTCTTTTCCTCGCTAGATATCAGGCAGAGTATCACTCATCCAATTAGATAGGATATTCCTGACTTGTAACTAACGAGATATGATTTGCGAATGAGTTCAGTTTGGTTACTACAGAGCCACTTAAGGCTTTGCGCGGAAAGAAATCTCTGATTACTACACGAATACAGAAACTTGTGAAAGTTGATGCGTTTCATTAGCGTAAAAAATCCAAGTCGCGCGGAATAAATTATGAAAGCCATCAGCGCGAGAATAGGAGACGGGGACTTGGGAACAATGCTCCCGCAGCGCCATAAATCGCTCCATTTGTCGGGCAATTTCCCCGCGAGAGAATCCCAGGATCAATTAACATAGAGAGAAATACAACAGATGCGTTCTCCCGCGCGAGACAAATCTCACTGCCAGATGAAAAAGAGAGAAGTAATCTCTGCGCGGAAGGGAAACTGAAATGAGAAGAACGAACACTTTTTCTTCTCTCCCTCACTCTTTTACTACAAACTACACACATATGAGCGGACCCTGTAACCTGAACTATCTCGGACAGAATGAAGGGGAAAAGAATGAATCAAGTGCGACTTCAGTTGCGTATCGCCTGGTTACGATCGCTAGCCCGTGGCTTATGGATCGCGGCGGATCGACCACGCCCACTCCCTTCTCCATTAGTTATCCTCAGACAAGAGGACCCCCTTTCTCCCGCCGCAGACCACCGTCGACTTCCCCGAACATGGAGATCCGGCGTGGCGCCGTACTCCAGTCCCATTATCATTCGGAACCCGAGACATTAAGATTTGAAAGAAATGGAGGGGTGGGGAGACGTCACAGAGGCTGTTCCGTGGGGTTATCTTACGAAGGAGACCATCACGTACATCTCTCGCCTCTCCCATCCTCCGCCCAGGCCCTTCCTTATTTCCCCCGCTCTCCATCGCACACGCCCATGGAAACTCGGACGTGCCCGGAATGCTGCAAGCGAAACGGCGGTTATCGCCCATGGACATACTATCGAACAGTACATACATAGGAAAGGGTTCCGTTCCGCTGATACTCATGTTTAAGGGTACTACTTGTTGTCACCTGCTCCGTGGTTTCATGTTTGCTGCTTCCTAGGGTTTTGTTAAGGAAAACGTAAATCATATTCGATATAAAAATGCACTTTGATAACGCTGGGAAGGTTTACGTAAGAGACAAGAGGTGAAAAAATAGTCTTACTCATTAAAAAAGTATAACATCGTATCGTTCTGTGAATTACGAAAAGAAAATAATTCTCATCATTAGGAAATGAACAGTTCGCTGGAATATAAAAGGAACAACAAAAGGAGGGCTTAAATGCTTAAGTAACAGAATTCTTCATCTGGCTAACCTCATATCCTCGTTTTCTCCTGTATTATCACACATTCTATCAGTGGCAGAACACGTTCAGGAGAAACTTTTCTCGCTAGAAAGAATTCAACTCCTTCGAGCGTTTCTTCTGTCTTACACCCTAAAAGTTTCGTGTATCATTCTAAATTAAACACAGGGATCATAATTTCCGGTAGAGAAAAAAGGAAACCGTGCGGGAAACTTTTTGATAAACGGGAAGAAAAACTCGTTTGCGAAGACGCCCGACAGTCCGAAGGGAAATAAAAAAAACGTGAACGAATTCACGGAGGAACGTAGGAAGGGTTCATTCTCTCTCAATTTTTAGAAATGTGCTAATTGTGCGAAAGCGTCTCCTAAAATTCCCATTCCGGGATCAAACGAGCGAAAAAAATTAATATAAGAATTGAAAGAGAGAAAAAAGGTGCATCCGAGCTGTGTTTAGAATCTAATTTCTGAAAACTTTAAGCGAGCCAAAAATACTTCTGTAATGATGCATTGTCTCCAGAGAGAAAAGGAGGTTAGTATTGGATTAGGAGGGAAGGTGACACGACGAAACTTCCCTATTAGGGCAAAAAACAGCTCTCGGGGACTTTAATTCCATTCTCGGCTCCCAATCAACTCAGGCATTCTTACAAGAGTGCGGAAGACAACGATAAATTCTTCGAGCTCGGAAAACAACGTTGAAACACCTTTGGAATTACTTTTTCATCCGGAATACTCCGACATGAGCTCAGACCTCCAGTGGACCACACCGACACAATGGCATTCTTTACCCTCTTAAAATCACGATGCGCATCTTTAGAGGTGTTTTATGAACCGCCCTCATCACCAAACTTCAAACAAAGGAGTCCAATGTCATGCTTTCCAGGGTCTCGATTCCCTAAGCCCTGCACGTGCATGGAAACGATGGTACCAATGGTACAGAAGATGAAAGACTACAAACGACAAATTATTCGGAGACATTCCTTCTTTAAGGAGAGAAATATTGTTATTCGTTTACAAATTAACTTGGGGTCAAGACGTTCGAGAACTACTACTGATTAATATTTAAGAGAGGGCGCAGCTGGAATATTTTCTTTGAGGGAGACCTTTCCACTAAATACGTTTTGCATTTTCTGTGAGACTTGAATCGACATGTTCCTTGAGAAATGTGGAATGTTTAGAAATTGAAAACGTGAACTTTCCGGTATGAAATGGACGCGAATTTCTTGTGGTTTCTCAGGCGGATGGATATCTGGAAGGATAGACCTTGCCAAGTACCTTAACCTAATAAGAAGTTATTTGAGATGAGTTAAGCAAAAGATAAAATGCATGAATTCCGCATATTCCGTATAATAGTTACAAAAGGACGAGGAAAGGTTTTTCAGAGAACCAGAAAAATTACAGCCTCTCATACATATTACTGAAAAAACGCTAATTGAAGCCAAGCATTTTTTTTAATACGCACTCAAGCGTTAAGATACAATGAAAAACTCGCTGAACACCCAACGAACAGAAGAGCGAAACGTATGCCATCAACCAGAAATAAACTGGAAACTCGATAATGTTTCTGAAAACTGGTTACGAAAAGAAATAAATATTTCCGAAGTGAATGAAGACCATAAAGATATAACTCCAAATAAGCCAAGAGAAAGATCTCATTTTCCAGAAATACCTCGTTCCTCATTATGACATCATCAAGTCTCTCGTGAAACAGGACAGTAGAAGGTAATGGGAGATATATACGAAGATTTTATCCTTAACATAAGGAGGGACTCAATGGAGTATCATCACAGATGACGCCATACGTGGACGCGATGTTCTCTGAAGTCACTAAGCCTCTGACCCCGATGATGAGGCCACCGTTGAGAAAGTGGCAGAGCGATGAAGAAGGAAAATGATAAAAGAGTAAGGAAGAGATGCTTGTCCTCTCGAAATTTTATGGTCCTGAGCTGTGGCAGCAGCATCTCTAACGCTCCACCGACCGTCTTCGATTCATTCCTTCCGAAGTTTCCTTCCCTTCCGTTCCGCCTATTCCTTTCAAGGCGATGCTAATGTGAAGAGCACGCACCTGTAAGCCGCGACACAATCGTAAGCCGTCGGACGATTCGTTACCGTAGTGTCAGAGAAAAGGAGAACGACCCTCAAGGAAATCCGTAGAAAATGTTATTCTTTCGGTGAATGGAAAATTAAAATATAAATTAGGTACAGCCAAAGCTGGTGATCGGGAAACTACCAAACGAATTTTGTAACGAGCATTGTGATTCTGCCGGTTGAGACGGGTTTTACTCAAAAGAATGCTCCAAAATCTTCACCGGCTACCACATACCTCCGACTTTACAATACAATTTACCCTATTAAAATTCCGAGAGAAATATTTCAAGTGTTAAAACTTCCCGAAGTTGAAAAAGGACGAATAATTTCTGTTATTAAAGACCAATCTCGTATATAGAGCATATACGCATGCAAATAGAACTTTAACATGGGGCCATGACGTAATGAAATACAAAATAAAAAACGATATACAAGGAAATATTGGCGTAAGAATAATAAAATTCGCATGCGCAAAAAATGCTCGCACGTAAAACATTCGCAAATTAAAGACAGCAAGAAATTGCGAAGTACTTTAAATGAGAATTTCATTCTTCAAATTTTCAGTTCGGGACGTCTTTCCACAACTATCCTCCTTTCGTACTCTTGACGTGGTACCATATGAAACTGGTTCCCGCAATCATTCCTTTTCACCTACGCTCGGAGGGCCGATATCCACTTGGATTCCTCAGCGGCAATCAAACAAATCACACGGTTTTCGCAACAATCGAAGCCACATATATATAACGTCGGTAACAAGCTTCGGAAAAGAGGTACGAGCGACCCTGACAGGCCGACGCAAACTTCCCAAATAACATCCCAAATGAAAGGCTGCGGGAAAGCGAAAATAAAATTACGCGCCCTTTCTAAACGAACCGAGAGTCAATCCATCCCGGTTCGCCAATCATCGCTTGATTTATCGCGAAAGCGAATGTGGAAAGACAGTTGCGCCGCGCCCTTCAGCCCTCCAGCGAAAACGAACACTTTCCTCCCTCGTCCCCTTTAATATATAAATATTACGCTTATTAAAGGATTGAATATTTTTGGCATGATCGCGGTGAAATAATACGTTCGAGGGGGTTTCGCCCACCACGATATTTCACCCTCTTAATCGCGCCAGGTCACGACCTATCCGCCAAATACGTCAGGATATCGAAAGGATAGAGCACAGCTAACGTGTTAAGCGCCTCGCTACGTCCTGTAATGTATTGCCCTAAGGAATACCGCCGCGACCTCCACCTTCGCTACCACTAGGCTGTCAGGAGAGGTTTCCGCCGAGGAATATAATTCTTCGCGAACATGACACAATTCCTCCCGTTGGCGGGATAAAAAGACTTCTCAGGCATGATAGCGAAAAAACACCCCATCCTCTCTCTGTTTTGCCACCCACGATCAAAAACTTTCCGCCTTCTTTTTGCCGGTCCTGCGAGAGGTCGTTTCAACAGTGCTCGAGGGGCGAAAACCCACACCTCGCGGAACACGTGTCCGGGAAAAACTCGGGCGAGGTTCTCCGTCTTTCTCTATAGCAGGAGCAAAAAAGAGGCGCTGGGAGCGTGCTGTGTGTGTGCAACGACTGTCCTGTTGGGAAGACCGCAGTCTGCCACAACATACGCCAATCCGATACAGACTTCTATGTACGGTTGTTGCCCTGTCATTACGCCCTCAGCGGTGTCCGAAGCAGTGGGAGGAGGAAGGCGCAGATGTCTGCAAAGCACCGCGGAGAGCGTGACCGCGAGTGTGTTCTTCAAACGAATGCTCCGTTTGTGTCGCCGGAGGAATAATTACAAGAGAGCGCGCTGCCGATGACATCTTTGCTCCTTCATCCTTTCGCCTCTTTTTAAGAATTCCGGACGAGAAGGAAATCGTATTGGGTGCCAAAGGCTTTGGATGTCGATTGGCGAGAGATATGCCCAAGTGTACGAGGGAGGTAACGTAACTGTCGACGGACAAATATTTACGCGCGATAGAATTCCGAGAAACGGAGGCGGACGATCGAATGCAATGATACCTCCTGCTTCAGGAGGTTTTCCCTTTAGCGATGATGCAAATAGGAATGTTTGGATGTATCTAGTCGCTCTACGCACGAGTGACCAGAAGATAGTGTATCTACTCCGGATCCGATACCGGAAGAAGAGTCAGTGTTCTATTGAGAAAATCAAGCGAATTTGAAGGAATTTTCCGGGTCCTGAATATTAAAACGACCTCCCCGAATTAATTCCCGTTTCTTGAAATTCAAATTCTTTTCCGCAAGAAGCAAAATTGCGGACCTCCCACGATATATTCGTGAAGAAATTTTTAATATTAAGGACTGAATAACTTCTTTGGCAACAAATAAGAGCGAATTACATTTGCTGCCATACTCAGTTAATTATGAAAAGAAATAAGCTAGAAAACCGTGTTCAATATACCCTTTTAATGGCACCATTGAAAGGGAGAATGATTAGCTTTTAATTTTCACTTTCGTCAACAGTTTTCTATTACAAATTAAAGAGAAAATTACGTAAAATGACCAATAATACTCGCTTATAGATGTTTTGTATTTAAATTCACACAAATCGATTTTTATACTCTTTTATTGATAATAAAGAAGGCAGTTCAGATTTCCACTAATTTCCAGTTAAAATAATAACCGATTATAAGATTTGCATGCCTGAAAACGCACTTTCTCTGTGCCTTATTGCGAGACATCGCGGTAAACTTAAATGTAATCCATCACCACACGAGTGTCGCCGTGATGGTACGGTTATCCGTGTGGATAGTGCAACTGTGAACTCGGATATATATATAGCCCGTGAACTAGGACGGTAGGCACACAAAATGCACGTACGGCTTTCGACAGCAATACCGCTTCGTTTTTACTCGCAATTTCCGACTTTGAGCGCAATTCATACGGCACACACTGTTATGCACACTCTCACGCAACATTCTTGCGAAAGGTGCTTGCAAAAACTGCCGTTCAAAAAGAACCCGCGTTTTGCACCACGGTGGAGCTGTTTGCCTCCTCCTTTACAGTGGCCTCCCTTAATCATCGCCTCTATCAACAGAAGCGAGTAGAGGGAACAATCCCACACGTAACCCTTAGCGTGACATGGGACGGCGGGAAACGTGCAAACAGCGGTTCACTGCAGACGAAGTGGAAAGAAAAGGATTCAGACTTCATAAACGACGTCATTCCTCGCTTATGAAAGAGGAAACAAATAAATATAAGAGGATCCAAGAGAGAGACAGTTGGAGCTAGGTCATACCTAAGAACTGGAGCTGAGAAGGGTGGTAGAATGGATTCTCTAAAAAGAGGCACAGAAAAGAGCAGTTGGTATCTAGGAGAAATAGTAATAGGTTTCACTCAAATGTTACAATGCCTTGGAAATGCAAAATAAAACGGTAACTCTCAGGAGGAAATAAATATAAGAGCTTATTCATTCAGGAAAAAAGAGGGTAGATTATGAATTCAGTCGCAATATCCCGTGAAGGTTGTAAACATTCCTTTCGTCACTTCATAATTTTCGTATTTCCAAAGCTATTATTATATTTGCTCTTTCTTTATGCCAGGCTGGAGCTCATGAACAATATTAAATAAAATAGATAAAAATTAAGTAAAACTAAGGATGCGCGGAAGTCACAGGGCTATGAAGGCTATTTTTAAATCGACTTCAGACTCTTAAAGAAGTTTTCCACGAATAACATTTTTACTCTCCACCTATCATTTCAAACCCTGGCAAAGTCAGAAAAGCATGAAAATGAGACATGCAATATGTCATACAAAATATACTTCGATTCCCATAAGTGAAGACTTTAATGACCCATTACGATCATTCTTTGGCCTACAAAAACATATGGGGTCAATAACTTTTAAAAGGAAGCGCCGAGGACGATAGGAAAAGTAAAATTAGAAAACCACTGCAAAGATTTCATCCAGATACGTTGTCCAAACTAGACACAGTTACATCACCTTATTACACGTACGGAAGTTTCACAAAAAATATAAAACATACGAAGAGAAACCGGAGAGTTGTGTCGACCTATAAGAGGAAATTTTGAAGGTCGATGGTTTTAGGAGAGAACAATTCCCATGTCATTCGCTCTTGGTATTTTAATCCTCCTTTCCCACGCACGCAACTGTATCCTGATGCTTACAAATAAAGATATGAAACGTGAATAGAGACGTCAAATATGCAAATTGTTTCCTCCAAGGGCAAAAAAGATTGCAATGGAATTATGAAATTAATTGTTCAAAAGAAGACGCCTGATATATTTATGAATGGTTTATGTCATGAATCTAGCTTTCAAGATTTTTCAACAAAACAGCTGCTCTTGGAGTTATGTCAAAATGATCTCGCAAGACATCCAGAGAACTTCAGCGAGGTATAGCCCTTGTCAACTTGTGGTTCTGTCTAGCAATGAGAAGAGTGAGACCGAGTTGGAAGTAGGCGAGAAGAAGAAAGGAATGAGGCTATATGGACACCACGCGTTCCTTCCGTCCACTGAAATGTCGGTCATCATATCATATCTGAGAAAGAAGGACGGCAAGGGGAGGCAATTAGACCCTACACGCCACCATTAGTTAAGAAAAATTACCATATTTAGAAAGATGATGGGTAATCACTTCTTCAGATATAAACATAACCTACGTCACAATAATACCGTCATTTACATTTTGCGATATCGAATTATTCAAATATTACTTAATCCGGAATATATTACTACGTAAACTTGGACGATTTAAAAATTTCTAGCGGACGTTTATGTCCCAAAAGAGTGAAATAAGGTAGGAATGAGCCGCGGAGAGATCTGCTTAACCGCTGTCCGCTATGAGACGTCTTTTATTGCTCTACTGCATGCACGGTGACACTGTTCGCGCCTTTTAGAATTTTTTACAAATTTTACGACCTCTGAAAAGTGGAACGAAAGAAATATTGAACCTCGGTCGGTATACCCGCCATTAAAACTCGGTGGCATTCATATTTTTTTCATATGAAACGGTATCGCGACACGGACACTTTTATCTCTGTCAAGGTGGGAAAGCAAGCTGTCGCGATGTGCTCGTGTTTTCCAAGTGCTTGCGTCAGCGGAATTAAGTATGACAGGAACTTCGCTCCCAAGTCATCCTCTTTCTCGGTTGATGTACTGCTATCCAAGAATACGCACACAGCTAAAAACTCAATAGTGGGTAAGATACGCCCGAAAATATATGGCCTGATCCAAGTTCGTAAATCGTCAAGTGAGTTCTAAGGCACCGAAGTCGACTCACTTACGTCGGGAGTGCGAGAGTTAAGCGTCCTTATCTAAAACACACCTAAAAAGCACCATTATCCTTCAGAGTACCTAAATCTTGTAATCAGAAGCAAAAAAAAGAGATCACTAAATGCTTTACATTAATGGCAAATTGAAATTACATAATACACGAAAGAAAGACTAAGTTCAGAAAGACTTTGTTTGTGACTACCAATAAAAAATGTTTCGTTCACAGTAGCCAAGGAACAATGCAGAAGTCGCCCATTCGTAAGAGCAACAAAATAGCCCGGAAAATGAAGTTTTCTCCTTCTTGCAAATAATTTGTCCCATGTCTTCAATTTTTTACTCTCTCTCAACCCCATTACGTGATCTCACGCGGATAAATCGTATTAATCCATAAAAAAACCTGACCGTTTCATCGTAATTTCCACAATGAACGCAAACCGATATAAAAAATCAGCAGAGAAATCGCAAACAATACCTCGGACGTGTCGTTCCCAAACCGAGGACGACGACCATAATCCAACTGAACGTACGGTCCACCGTACCCGACCAATTTTTTCCCTTCTTTCTGGTTGTTCACACCGCACAGGACCTTGTAGGAACGTGTTCAAATTTTTGTGAACCATCTCGGTCACGGGCCCAACCCGAGGGTAAGCGTGCTCCTTGGGATGGACGAAATTATTACCGAAGACATTTGAAAAGATATTGGCGACATCCTCGAATCGTTATCTCGTAATCCTCACGGGGGCGTTGACATCCTGGATCAAAAATCGGATCGCGAAGGTTCCGTCCCAGAAAAAAAAGTCGAGAGAACCCAACAGACCGCTGGACCGTGAGCGCGGGAAGGTGTGGAGGAGTCGTCCGCTAATCAATTACAACGCGGCTCTTTCCACTCCATCTCCTTCCAGCTGCCTCACACCCCATTCCATTTTCTCTGCGCTTTAAAAATATAAAAAATAACAGCCCACATGGTCGATATGTCCACGCCCAGGTTCGCCCACGCGCGATCACGAGGACGATTCGAACCAAAACACATTCTCCGAAATCTCTCTGTTCGCTCTAAAGATCTCTCTTTTTTCCAACGACCGCCACCTAAATCCACTCGCCGAGCAATTATCCCACTTTTATCAGCGGGGCATTTTTTTTCTCTTCGATTACGCAATCGCGACGTCATCCCATCCTCGGTTGCTCCCACCGACTCCCAATCTCGCGGAGTTCCAACTTTCGCGCTGTCTTCTTTCACTCCCTCAATTAGCGTTTTTTTCCACCCTAATGCCGCGCTCATTTGCCGCCTATCTCACCAAAATAGGAGGCGATTTCTTTCCCTCGATGGCTTTATTACGCAAATACCAGATGATTTCGTTTGTGGAGTTGGTGTGCGAACGCGGCGGAATGGGACGGAAGCGGCGAGGGATTTGCATCTTCCACAAGCGGAAACACGAGGATTCGAAAGGTCGCGAGGTGTTTGAGTCGGAAAGGACAGTGGACGAAGTGTCAGCTTCGCTACTGTCCATTTTTTCTGGTCTTGTTGCGAGCGCGTTGAGAAAGCCTTGACCTCGTTTATATGATGAGGTTTTAAAACTCAAAAAAGAGAGGAAATAATATAAGCCTGTCGAGCGTTGAAGTCTCCAAGTTTCGCTGATTTGTGGTGTAATTTCGTAAGATATGGAAAGCGAACATAGCTAGGAGCATAGCGGATGGAGGTAAACATCTAAATTCGACCTTCCGAGAGAGAAAAAATTACTGTACAGGAGGACAATTTTTGGAATCAGCAGTTTTGTAGTACAAGAAACCTTTCAAGGAGCAGGACCCGAAATAATTTATAATAGGCCTCGTCATAATTTCTTAACGAAAATTGCTATTTTATCCTCTTCTCTCAGCCATAAATTTTCAGTTCCAAAATTTCTTTTCAAAAACCCGTTATTAGAAAATAGAAATCTGTGGTCCATAAACTAAGGATATCTTAAATATGTACCTACCAACAGTTTATGATGACAGTCAACATCCGTTGACGAAAACACAGGTGGGAATAAATCATACGCATTCAGCAGCTAATTTACATTACTTCGCAAGCATTTAGCTCCTACATTTCTATATTGACCCCAAAATTATCAGCTCTAAAATGAACGGAGCCAAACCAGTAGAATCATTGTCTCTGTCCCAATATTGGAACGATTATCTTAAAAGGCAATATCTGGAGATATGCAATGCGGCTCAAAACAACGATAACGCTTTGCCGTAAAGCAACAACCTCGCTTATTGGTAATCGTAATAATTCCAAAATAATTTACTGAGTTGCTTTCTCCTGCAACTCCTATCTTCACCTCATCGAATCTACTAAGCGGCATTGATTATAGAGGCATACATTTATTCCCCATTTATATAAATAGAACACTATGTCTAGACGTTCGTACGCGAGCGATAAATAAGTTAAAAATCACCTTCTACCCACGCTACCATCTCGGTTTGAATTGCGATCATTAGACGACGACTACTCGTAGGATGGCCACCCATGGCGGAAATGCGGCGGAACGATATTTATAACAGGCCCAATCGAGAGGATAACAACGAAATACGAGGGCTGAAAGACATCGCAATTACTCAAAAATCTCTAGATAGTTGGGCAAAAACCTTTATCACAAAAGAATCGATGTAACAGTTCGAAATGGTAATCGAGAAAACTACGCACTCAACCGACTCTATCGTATGCCGAAGTTGTCTTCCAACAGCGGAAAATCCCCCGATTTTAAGGATTTTGAGTTCAATCGAGCGGAGCGGAGAAGAGACGCATTAAGATCTTCCCGACTATAGCGTATGCAAGCTGTACATTTCCTTCCCTCAGTCACCTCTACATTTCGTCCTACAATCCAC
Organism: Ladona fulva; assembly: GCA_000376725.2. Lineage (NCBI taxonomy): Eukaryota > Metazoa > Arthropoda > Insecta > Odonata > Libellulidae > Ladona > Ladona fulva. The sequence goes on from KZ308556.1 coordinate 87,983, forward strand.
TGACTACTCCGTCATTGACATCCTCCGCAATGTATAAAGCCCCTCCCACTCCCTGGACCCATCTTCCCCTTCCAAGGATTAACCATTCGAGCGATCTAAGAAAATAGAAGGCTTTAAAAATCGTCCCACGCTTCTCGGAGCCTCTCCCTTGCCACCCACAACAGACGAGAAAGACCCCACCCACCGCAGATCGCGAATGAGCACGGAGAGAGATCTGAACGGGCCACACGTCATCTCGCGTACACACGCGCCCCTTTGCGGCGAACCCTATTTAAGAGGCCGAGTTTCTCCATCCCCACACACGGGAAATGCGATAATGAACGCGATAGTCACCTATTTCTACTCGAAACGATCCGCTTTCTTCCTCGTGCTCTCGTTGAGTAGGAAAAAAATCGTCCTTTATCACAGATGCTAGTCTGCGACTACAATCCGACGAGAAATGGGAAGGGTTGATTTGGAGAAAGGAGTGAAAATGGGAAACGTGACAAAACGGGAGGGAAAGGAGAGCAAAAAGGGTTCCATTTCAGGATGGCAACTGGGATGGTAGTTCTTCTAAAGGAATAAAAACGATGCGTGATTTTTCTCGTTCAATTTCGTACCAGAGAAGCTCACGAGGTTGATCTCACAAAAACGATGTGCTTCCTGCGACGGCCGAACTTGGTTTCTTCTCTTCCCGAAAAGGACTTGTTTTATTCAGTTTAACTCAGCTTCAGGAAAGGCTCTAAGTAGTTTGAACTCTTTCTCCTCTTATCTTGTCGAGGAAGAAAGTAGGATGTACTGAATTCCTTACCAAATTTTCGCCTTCTCTGAAATGTTTAACAAGCGCGTCGTAACATCCTTAAAGACACTTAACTGAACAGCTTGAAAGACGGCAACCATTTGGACGGAAAGGTGGTATGAATTAATCCAAAAGGGTAAGTAGTTTAGGATAACACAGCTATTTTCTCAAAAAAGCAAAGCACACAGATTTAGGTTTAGAAAACACTTTTAAGAAGAGCTTTCGGGCAAAATTTCAACTTGTAACTAAAATCATCCAATCGGCGCGTATTTGAGTATAGATTATGAGAAATTACTTCACTTTATTATAGTGTGTTCTTTTTAAATATAACTTCCAACCATAAAAGAAAATACTAAAAAACATGTTGAGCAATTTATTCTTCCCTCCATTAATCTCGCCCGATATGAAATGGGACAAGCGTAGAATACATTTACAGCGATGTCCATAAAATACCAGAGTTCTTTTGAAGCGTTAATCAAATAGGACCAGAGATACAAAAATAAAATTACAGGCGATTACGAATCCATCCGGATAAAACCACACGCCCTCTTCCAAAATTACTTTCTCGTTTCATATCTTCGAACCAGATACGAGATGAAGTGAGTGGAATGATTTCGGTCCGAGGGTCCAAAATAAACATCTCGACTGGTCTCCTAATCTATACGAGGGCATCTCGCAGAGTGGTTCGAGAGCTCCTTCAAGACAGAGAGCGGAAAAGAAGCTCATCTGCTTCATGCGCGTATGAGCCCAACCGCGAACACTTGCTTCCACCCACTCCAGAAATCCCCTCTCGCGGAAGGGTAAAGTAAATTGAAAAAACGGTCGTTTAAGCTCCTTCTTCAAAAGACGCGAGCTTTATTCACTTTCCCGTCTATAAAGACGAGAAATAATATTTGAGTACTGCTCACGATGACGCGCTGAGAAGTGTTTTCACAGCAGTTTAAACTCAATGAGCGACGACACTCATTGCATTATAACAAACACTCGTTTCCTACTCGTTAGGTTGCTATCATCCAAACAGCGGCACCAACATCCGTACCATCTCTCACGACAAAAACGATATCCATTTCAGCTAATAAACGAGAAAACATTTTCTCCGCTGCAAATGAGAAAGAGATACACTAACTCGTTGAGGAAGTAAATAGTATCTTCGAGTACTCCTCTATGTGTGCGAACGATTTAAACGACGGGCGCTTCATTGAAAGACAAACGAAGAGCCGATCACATAAACGGAAACAATTTCATTTTACTATCTAGCTGAGATTCGCCAAGCAAGTGGGTTGATTTTAATAGCCAATAAAGGCAAATATCCTATATAATTCACCAATAAAGATACCTAACCGTGCTTGTAATTTCAAGAGGTAGAAAAACAACTTTGAGCGATAGTCAATAAAATCGATCAGCCCTAGTTACTGGATCAACACTATTTACCAAAACAAATAAACCTAGGATATGGCGATATTACAATCCGACTAATAGACCCCGTAAATGTTTTCAAGAGCCAATTAGTGCAACAGTATCAGGACAATAAAAATCTACACACCCCTTTCCCTTACCCGTTCAGTCAACAAAGTAAATTCCTGACTTCGAAATTGGCTGGGATCCAGGAAACCTTTGCGCCTCGTTCCTTCTCAATCTCTTTCTCTTTTTTTTCGAAGGAATAGGGAGTACGAGTGAGTGGTCATTTAAGAACCTCGAGTTACGAAAAGACTGCAAAAACGACTGATATGAACGAGAATCTCAGATTCCTGAATTTTAAGGCTCAATCAACGACGGAAAGCCAGATTCCATACCTTGTTACAGTCTTATGAAAGTGCTCAGAAATATAAAAACAAAACAGAGGAATTTGATGAAGAAAAATTGGGTAAAAACTTCCACCAGCTCATTCTCACGGGCCCTCATGGCTCTCACAAAGACTCCTTGAACCCCTATCTCTTGCAGGCCCCAAGAGCATAGTTTGCCATGTGGCCATTAGAGGAATCATACAGACGGCAAAGATATCGAAATTTTAACCGTATTTTAGTAAAATTGCGGAAACAGTATAGAACACTTTACGAGTTTATTCTTAAAAACAGTTTCACTAAGAATTATGCAAACGAGAATAAACAAATGCGAGCATTAATTAATAACTTGCTGATATAATCAATTATACCAAACAAAACGACATAAGTAAATCCAAACCGCTATTCATTTAAGAACTTTTCAAAAGAGAAATCTTAAATAGTTCGATGATATTCACAATTCACTTCGTCCATTATCTTGTTCTTGAATAAAGATTCAATGATCACGGCAACTATTACGTTAAAAATATGAAATACGTAAGTGTTAAATTCCTCTTACAGCAACACGCACCATTATTAACGATTATCAGGCTTTCCTTATAAACTCCGCAAAACCATTACGATTTCTTTTAAGTACCTGTATGTTTGCTCCCTTATATGACTTATTTAGAAGCGACTCATTCTTTGCTACGTGGCTATTATTTAGAGCTTTTCCCTTGTTATTGGAGTATCAAGCGGCTGTGGAGCGTAGGGGAGAGATGGATGGCTGGGAAAAGGAGTGTAACTTGCATGGAGGCACCCACATCCTCATCTCTTTATCTCGTGTCCCAGGACCAGAGGAGGGTGCCCACGCGTACTCTCTAACGACGCCACTCGAGATGAACGCGCCACAAATAGACGCACGGAGCGCCGCTAAGGGGAAGAGAATAACATGGCCACACTAAAAGGGTCTTTGTGTCCTTAGTTTTTTTCCTTTACTAAATACGAAGTCTCCGATTTTTTTCCTGTATAGCTCCCGAGAGAATCTGGTTCCATTTCATTAATAGCCGAAAAGTTTTACACTTGTATTTGTATACTGCGGTTTGTGGAATTCTTAGAATGATTTACGATTACGACGTGCGTGCTAACCTTTCCAAATTGTTCTACATCACATTTCGAGATATGTGGGAGGAGATCAAGGGAAAACAGATTTGTACACGTTTTCCTACCTTCTTCTCAAGAATCTAACAATGCTTCTTTTAGATTTGTCTAATCCATACTCCTAGCCGTATTCGTCGAGTTTCATGAATAGTTATAGTCAACGAATAAAAGAATATTTCACAAAATAACTGTTATAACTAGTCAAATTTTTAAAGAGCACTCAATAAAATGGTTGAATACTTATCAGGTGAATTGATGCTCTTGAAAGCAACGAAATAAACTAAATTAATTCAAACCCATACATCCCAGAAGTATAACAACCCAAAGTATGGAAAGAATTACTACGACAGGTGAGCTAGAGCGATAAAACTCTAGTTCAACTAATTTTCAGCACTTAAAACCGAAGGGAAAGTAAGTTTATTCACTGGGATTTTGAATCCGATATCCTGTAACCTAGGATATCGGAATTCCTCCGGGGCGGAGAAAACTAAACGGGCAATCGCATTAAGCCCTGAATTATTTACATATACCTTACGTCCATTCCTTGACAAACATAGAGTCTAGCTTGTTCAGTGACAGCTCAAAAGGATATGGACAAGTTGAAAAGCGTCATTAATCGTCCGACTTTCGGGGGAGGGACACTCTTTCTCTCGTCCCTTTCCTTAGGGGCCACATCCTTCAATTACGACACCTCAGAACTCCAGGAAACGAAATCCTATTTGAAAAGGACAAGGGACAAGAGCACGCTTATGCTCAAACAAATGAAGCGAGACTTGAAACGGGAGGGACATTGTGGACGAGGTACTCGCCTGAACTTCGAGGCTGAAGATGGAGCGAAGAAAAAAAGATAAAACATTTGAAGGGGGCACTCAACTTCGCTAATGGCCGAGCGGCGCCTTCGTGTTTATTTTGAATCTTCCGGAAACCCTTTCCTGCGGAAGGTATATACGCGGTGGTCGTGGAAAAAGGAGGTGGAGGAGCAGACAGTTCTAGTACTCTCCGGATTCAGGATTCCAAGCGTTAAAAAACGCAGCTAACCCAATTAAATAAGCTGCACATCTGAGTTATACTAAAAATAAGATAAATAAGGCATCTCGTGAAAGTTCATAAAGGAAGAAGTTTGTCATTAGAAGAATGGATACAGAAATCTTAAATAGGAGTAACTCTAGGAGCTTTTAAAGTATAACTAAATAATTTTATCTCGCAAATAAAGTATTTAAATTATTCTACGAATAAACAACTATTGTTGCACTACTTAGAACATCCTATGAGGATGGACATTTTAATGGAAATGATAGAGATATTTAGGTAATATCACACCCGGAGAGGAGTCTAATATAACAGGAATTTCAGACAATTAAGAAAGCATAATATACAATAATAAGCATAATGCAATAAATAATAAAGCCTTCATTTTGAGAAACGACGCATTTAGGTATGCATTATTCACTCAGAAGGATATCATTTGGGCAATCAATTTCGAATCTTGGAGTTTTCTTTATTGTGTGTTGAACCAACATCCTGGACCAGATAATGGAAGTGGGTGATTTTCTAAGAATGACTTCCGTCTCGAGAAGTCTACTTCAAATCCAGAAACAGAAAACATGATTTTGTAGCCTCGAAGCTGTTCTAAAAACTTATTGAGTTGGTAATCCTGTTTGCGGTGGGTGAAGAAAGAGAGGGAGAAAAGAGTAAGTCAGTGATAACATCTCAGTTTCTGGATGAAAAGATTCGCGCGTAATGAGAGAGAGACCAAGAGGAGGCGTTGCCCCACCAAGAGTGAACGCCCCCGCGGCCAAGTCCAAAATGTGATGAGAAAAGGGATACGATTTCAGCAGAGGACGTTTTTATTTTCATTCCCCTGCGCGTGATGAAGAGGCCCAGCCAGCTGTAAATGGAAGTTCCGATTGGGATGCTGTCAATCGTTTATAAAGGCCTTCCAAAGGGAGATCGCCAAAGTGCTCTCACTGCGGAAGGTAACACTAAAAAATAAGTGGAGGGGGAAAAGAAAGGGTAGCGAATATAGTAGCAGAGATAACAACTGAAACGGTTACCGTGTTCGCGGAAATGAACGAACTACGTCCTGACAGAGCAGCGCTTGTCTTCGAAATGAGAAAAATAGCGGGATTTGAAGTGCACTAACATAGTCGGAATGCAAGTCGACAGTGGTCATTTGTAAGGAGGTGACGAAATGGAAGACGCAAGAAAGAGGGAAGATCGTGACAGGAATAAAGCTTTACCGAAAAGTTTTCAAATCGTGCCCATTTGCATCAAACTTATGCGGGGGCATTCGAAGAAATTATCAGTATGACTTTAGATAGGTGAAATACCGTGTACTGAGTGTCGAGCTATGCATTTCACGTAGAATTTAAGTTTCAAGTCAATTGGAATGAAAGTGGATTACCTGGATGTAATTTGAAAAAAATAATTATAAAATATCAAGTATGAATAAAATTAATTATACACAGAACAGTTGCAATGATAATTATAAAATTTAAATTTAAAAATCTGCAGGTATCCATGATTCAAAAATTTACGAATTGTTTACATGAGACCACAGGCATAAGTAGACAAAAAGTTACAGGTGCGCACCGGTAAAAAATTTTCTCTTAGATTTTCCAATGATAATAACTAATTCACGAATTTGCTACGCTCACTTCTTTAGGTCGCTGAAACTCAGCCAATTCGTCAAGACCACGATTTCTTCACGATCTGACCCTGTTCTCACGTTCCGTGCTCAGAATTCTAGTTACTACCATGTAGATACATTCTTATCGCCTGCGAATCCCATTGAAGGGTATTCAATGAATGCTCAATCATTTCCGTCTCGCAGACTCATTATCCTCACTACGTGACACTTGATCAAAAAAACCATCACTCTCTCGGGGTGAAGATCGTGCAACGAAACGGCCAGTTAAAGCGATTCCCGAACGCTATGGAAGATGGACACGAATCGATAGACGAATGAGAGAAGATCGTGATGAGGGAAATACAGATATGTGTCGACCCAAGCGTGCGCTATTCCCAATAACTTCGAAAGGAGAAAGATGAAACATCTGACAATCACTCCTACGACAGTCATGCGACTCATCGATACATATGGTCGCTGTCGCCAGTCATCGTGAGCGTAGCGTGAAGAAAGCACGCTAGGGAAACGATTGAATCCGCAGTGATCTAAATCGATACCTATTTATCCATCGAGAGATCGAAGGAGTGTCACGGACCAGAAGAAAGACGAGATTTCTTATCTGAGCTTTTTCCATCTGTCAAAGTCGAGAGGTTCTCCGTGAGAGCGAAAAAGTGACGAGGGATGTAAGAAGAAAGGAAAAAGTACGAGGAACGAGCAGAACGTCGAATCATTATCGTTGTCGAATCACCGTCGTCAATCGACTGATGACGGTTAATGAGCGAAAATAAATCGATACATCAACGCCTTTGAGATCTCTTTCTGCACACGAAAACGTATCAAGTTCTTTTTACATTCGGTCTCGCCATGATTGTTAGGTCTGCTAGCAAAATAGTCAATAAAAATAGCTAAACGCTTTAAATAAGAGTTTCTCAGAAGATTACAGTTCTTTCATCCCTGAAATAATTCGACACCAAGGATAGATTATAGGAATTACTCCGCGAATTATTTCTTTACTCTGCTGAATGCAGGACTTTTTATGGCTCTGGAGAGATGAAATTCATCGAAAGTTTGACGGCTTTGCATAAATGGGCCTTAGTTTGATTCTTTCTTCGCCATTTTTGGCAGACAGAATTAAAATCAATTAAAACGGCACAACTTTGCTCCATCTACAGCTGGGAATCTGCGGTTAAGATATAAATATTCTAACTTACGGCCCGCTGGTTAAGGGAATAAAGTTTTCGGCTTATTATTCTCCATTGCTTTTTTCGCCTCTTCTTCTGTGACGACTTATTTATGCACTTACTAACTTGAGGGAAGAAGGCACTCTTCTGACTGCTGAAAAACCAACAGAAAAGCTAGCTTCGTTGGCTCTTTTCAACTTCCGCCATGCATCTCGTCAAGTTACGTAAATATAACACGACAAAGCATGCTATGGTTATGACATGCTCACATTTCCCCACTTGTTTACATTCCGCTTCCTATCTCAGCCGGGCGCAGAGATCTCCACCTCCTTTTCCGATATGAGTGCACCTTAAAGGAGCGGTACGCAGCGTCGCTCACCAAAAGAGCGTACGAGTTCTGGCTCACCTCGAGGAGCGGACGGCCTTACTACGTCACCGAATTCACTCGAGGCCTGGATAATAAAGGAAGGGAAAGCTTGGATGGTCGTTTGCATCGCGACAATCGAGGCGTGCGCATTTTGCCGTTGCCAGCGCTTGTGTAAACAGAAAGCGTCCTTCGCGGTTACTACATCGTCCACGATCGGACTTGGGCTCGTTATCGATGAAAATCGGCGACATGCTGATGAGGCCGCAAAGTGTTGACTACGCATATGAGCCATAGGCTGAATACAGTTCAGGTCAGACACGAACTTCGGATTCTCGAAACGATTTCCGAGCGGAAATACCAAGAATGAAGCGTCAACGGATTCCGGAGGATATTATGCCTGAAAAACATCCTTGAAAGTGGCCTTTAGAAAGTATGCATGCTGCGAATTTCCACGTAATATTCTCCGCTGATAGAAGACATTCAGCTGAGTCAATGAGTACTTAATTGAAAGGCTCATTCAGCGGTTGGCGAAAGAGAAGGCAGGAAACCAAAGCATTCACTTATCTTCCCCCTACAACCGACCATGCATTAGCTTCCCCTAATCAAGGAACATTAGTATAAAATTACTAAGAAATGTATGAGAATTGTCTTTAATGACATAACCTTTTGAATTCTCCGAAACACGAAAATTAGCACAACGAAGAAGAATAGGCATCATGTAATAAGAGAAATAAATTTTAAATCGATAGAAAATGGTGTTTTCATTTCCTTTTCCTTACTCTCGATTTAATTAATGACCATAACATTGATTATATACTACTTATTATAGAGAAACTTTCCTTCGAGACATCTCCAAAATAGTTAAAATTGACGATTTACTGGTCTCGCCTAAATATTCTGGAGGTTCAAGTTAATCGCTCAACGATAAGAGACAAGTTACAGAATTTATCCCGATTAAATTACCGGTAGCCTAGGGTGTGTCCCTTTGAATTGCCGACGCTTCGTGACCACAGAGATGGAGAGGAAGGTTAAAGAGACGATGAAGGAAAACCAAATTTCCTTCAGCACAATACAGCAGGTGAGCCATTCCGAAGACATACCTTGCCAATAACAGCTATGCTATCGGTAGTTGGTATCCGTTCACGCCTCGACATTCTCCCTTTACCTTTCTTCTTCTTTCGCCATAATCACCCTTCTCCTTTCTTCCTTTCCTCCACTTCTTTGGGGTCACCTTTGCCGCTCCCTACATCTCATCCTTTTCACTTTTAGACCTCTCCTCTAAGCCGTGTATGTTCGATAACCTTCCCCGCCTGTTTCTACGTCTAATGCGTAAAACGCACGCGGAAAAATCTTCGTGGGCGGTTGTGATCTCATAGGCCACCGTGATTATCGAGAATCCAACCTTGCACCAACGTTTAAAAGTATGGCATCATCGGGATGTAATGGTGAAAAGCCTCTTAGACTTTCGTTGTAATCGAATGAAACGCAAAAATAGAAGATATCACTCAGTGTGGATTGATGACGAGCCGATGTTTTGCCATTAACTTGCAAAAAAGCAAGAGAATTTGCCCGTAAACGCTTTCTTAACAAAGCGTGAATATCTTTCTTAACAAAGCGTGAATATCTCTTTATCTGAGGAAAAGGATTGGAACATTTAGTGAATAATTCATAAGAAGACAATCGCAGGAGAAGAAGATTAACGCGATTGTGAATGAAAAATCAATCGGGAAGTTTTCCAAAAATTATACTCGGATGTGAGACGCACAGATAATAGAATGGTTACAAAAAGCGAACGTGATGGTCGAAGGCATGAGCGGCGTCCCTTTGTTCTCTCAAACAAAACCTCTACGACACCTTCCCTCGATTAATTTTCCGAAGACGACCCCTTATTTTAGTATTCCGAAGATCGCCCATAAAAATTTCGTGCCCTAGCGCGACAACCTACCGGATTTTTCGCTCCGAGCCTCGTGTGTTCAGCAGATTTTTTACATTGGATTTCACTCTCCGGGCATTCAGCCAACGGTGGTGGCGATTATGCGCTGGAGCACGTAGTGCGACACTCCTATTTTTAACACCTTTATTCGGATTTACGGCTTCCATTTACATTATTATATCACATTAAGTCACCGGTTTACCCGACTCCCCCAACAGACGAGGTGGGCGATGTCACATCTCGAGAATGACACCCAAAGCTTGAAATATGCGGAATTTTCGCTTGAATAAATCCCGCTGCATTTTTCATGTGGTCACATTACCTAAAGAAGTGGGTGACTGAAAAAACACCGTTACCCATACTTAAGTTAGAACGTATCGCGCGTAAATAAATAATCAGATGGGGAGGGGGTCTCCACCTTTCCCGTTTCTCAGAAATCGACGAAATTCCACAGGAAAACTTAAAAAATGAAACTGGGAGAATATCGTCCAACGACAAGATCCTACATTTACTTCTACGTGAGCTGAAGGTTACAATCACTGGAATGGAAATAGGTAGCACAGACCCAAACTCGATGGATATAATCAATGAGCTTATGAATAATTACGACATTTTTAATAATCTCGCCTCGTCTAACCCATGAAACCGATACATAGGCACCTGTCCTTGGCGTGTTTTGGTTCTCTCAATCGGATCACCTCTCCACACCCTCAGCAGTATGCTTTACTAAGGCGCCCACATCTCTCTCCGCTAGGAACTGCAGAGTCCCAAGTGACAATCTTCCGACCTTTTCTCAAGTTTCACATATAAGCTCTTACTCGCAGTCGCGGCCGCAAAGGCGGTGAGAGTCCCGCCTATCAACCCAGAAGAGACCGCTAAAGAGGTCGAAAATATCTAAGTTGAGAGAACGGGATGACAAAGGAGTCGAAGATTGGAATGGGGTGCGATCGGGTGCCGTTTCATAAGAGTGCTCGAGGAGTCGGTCAGGAACGCGATACTTCCCACTTAAAGAACCGGAGATTTCAACGCCTGGTTGATTGACGGACGGCCGGCAGGTCCTCGATCGATGTCCACTGGGCGCTCTCGATCTCCCATTTTCATCGAGACGCCAGGAGGTAAATGTGAGGAAGTAGATGGACAGTGGGTGAAATGAAGACCCCTCTATGAAAATGATACCCTTCGGAAAGGAGAGAGTGGATGCTTCGAAACTGATGGGTAAAGTTTACGGAAGAGACCGCACGCGGCTTTCCTTACGGTCGCGTTTCGCGTCCGTGGCGGATCGGAATGACGAGGGATAAAACTAATACGTCGACAACCTGAGAGTTGAATGTACGCTTTAATCCCGCCAAATGGATTACATAGTATTATCCTCTTCATTTGCACCATGAATTAAGGATAGTGCTGCCCGAATAAGAAAGTAGATCTCATGAAACTACGAAAAGGTTTCAGAGAACGTTGACATAGATTTCCATTCATTCAAAATAGGAGGATAAAAAAGTTCGTTTCTCACGAATTAATGATCGATATAGTTTCTATCCAATCAGACATTCAGCTAAAAGAATTTATAGTACTGAACGATAAATCGGTTTGAGTATTAAGAAGAATATTGGTGTAGTTGGTAGAAACAGAAAATTAACTACTAAGTATGAAAATATCTCCTTAATGACACAAAAGTAAAATTAAAACGCAAACATTTAAAGAACCAATTTCATGAGTAACGTCTTCCTTGTAAGAATCTTCAATCGATAAATCTGGTAAATCCTTTATTCATACTCTGTCGACAGATTATTAATTACAACAATCATCCATTTTCAATCTCCTCTGTTAGGTGTGAATCAATAATCTGCCAGAAGCATATCTCTGGGAGAGATGGAAAAATATGCAAATACATTCCACCTTGACCAATAGCTGTCTAATTAGTTTCAGATATTTACGGAATGCCAAATACACAAAGTTCATTAATAATGCAATAGATTGCGCTAAATCACTTTCATCGAAAACTTTCGATATCTGCTCAGTCACCACGGATAATAATGGAAGCAGCATATCCGAAAGACAATTAACGCTAGCTCATAACGTAAAATCAAGGTCAACTAGCTACGCCCTTGACATGCGATGATTGATGGTCTTATTTTGATCGATCGGCTCAGTGGACCTCATGTCCAATCTTACCACAAGTTGGTTTTATTTTCGTTGGGAAATTTCAAATTGAAAGACCGGAAAATCATTCTCAACGGTTACTCAAAAATAATATTAGTATCCGAATTACGAGAATATATAATTGATGAGGCGCTGAAAGTTGCATTACAGGTTCTTCACTGTCGACACGTAAGAGAGGCGTCATCAGTATCTTAGTATCAAGCTTCGTGGAAATTCTTAAGGAAGGTGAATTCGAGGAGATGAATGGGATACTCAGCCCTTCTAACCACGGAAGTTTCCAAAAGGAATACGAAGACGAGCGTTAAAGGGATTTCGACGAACATATCCAGCTAAAAATGTTCCTAACCATCAAGTCCTTATTCAGAAATCCTTAGTCACCTGTTACCGAAAAGTAAAAGGGACGAACCTGAACGTAAAAAATCACAACCACCTCCCGGGAACTGTTGAATAGGCAATGGCTTACCTTCCCCTTTTAAAGACCCCCTTCCCTTACAGAGAAAGAAAGATCTTGAGCCGCATACATCTTCGGCATTAGGTCACCCAAACGGTCAAACAATTACTGCTCATAAAAGTCAGAAACAAGGGTAAAATAGGGGGACAATAAATAATAAGATGAAGGTAGCCAAGAAGGAAATGCGGAGAGCCTAACCTAAACCAACGCAGAGGACCTCACAAGTAAACGAAAGGAACTCTTGATTTTTAATACATTTCTTCAACCATTAAGTGCAACCATCCAAGTCCTTATTGCAGGGGGAATATGGAATTATCGAATATATTATTTATCGAATAAGTTGTTACTTGATATGTTTGGGCTAATAACTGGTGAAAGACAACTCGCAACCCATATCAAGAAGATAAATTGAAGTTGAAAATGTATAATAGAGGACAAAACACGGGGAAAGTCAACATAAAAAATGGAACAAGATAACACGCAGAGAATATTTCACTGCTGAGGAATTCATGTGAGTTCGTAAATAAAGGAAGAAGTGCAGTTATTTTAGAATCTTGACCAAACCATCAGACATATATCATGACAACGTGTGCACCACTTTGAAATGGTGTTAAAAGGAGGATGGAGCCTCCAGATAGAACTATAAGAATGGGAGATACCACCAGTGGGAACTGTATGGAAGTAAACGCGAAGAAAAGGCTAACGAGGAGTATGGAAAGGACATAAATTGATGACGACGCGCGAAAGAATGGGATAAAAGAGAAAGGAAGGAGAGAATCACTCAGAATGAGGATGATTTGATGTTTCTTCCCGGAACCACTCTCCGGACTAAACTTCTCAAACGACATTCCCTTCTGGGAGTGGGGTGCGGAGGTCGTCTTTTTAGGGACCAACTTGAAAGATGACGGAAATCTCCTAGGTCACTGCCCCGTGTCCATCACCCTTCTCTCCCGTGCTCCACGAAAATCACGCACACGCAGTGGACGCACGCGCAAAGGAAGGGAGGAACTGCGTATTTCTCACATCGACGCCTCCTCAATACAGATTTCAAGTCTCGTCTTCCCAACGAACACAGGCACACACCCACTGTTATTTCCCCTTTCGCCCTCCCTTTGCGCGCTACGTACTACGTGCGATGTAATGGGAGTGGAGGCGAATGGAAGTCACATCTTCATCGCCGCGCCGCTGAATTAAAAAAGGACGCGAGTGTCAGGAATTAAATAAAGGAAGGAGTTTGACTAAATAAACTCCGGCGCCGAGCGTCTGAGTCGATCGCTCGTGGAAAAGGCCAAAACAAGCGCGTCACTTTGTTGACGGTTTGGGATCGAATGAATGATACGTAGGCGATGCATATATATCTGAAGTGGGATTTCCTGAGGCGCAATAACGCATCAATTAACTCGTGTTTCTGAGTCTACGTAATCTTACACAAAAAATCGATTTTACACAAACTTGGAGAACAAAAAGGGTTTAAAACTGGTCAGAACCCAAATCAAGGAAAGAAAATTTTACCTTGCAGAAAAACCATGAATTCTGATAGCGATATTTTCATGAGCGTAACCCTTGGAATTTAGAGAAACAAACCTATATAAACCCTTTCATAGATAGAAAATTTTTCCTTAAACAACTAACATGAATTCAATAGATATGGAAATATTTATCACTATAATATAGCAAATAACTCTTTTGAAGTAAATTCCGAAAGCTTATTATAAAGTAATTTCTCCCGACAAACTCTATTTTGAGGCTAATAGAATCAAAATTTTACTCCTTCCAGGAATCAAACACAGGACTGCAAAATTTGCATTTAAATGCGGTGATAACTAAGCCTTAGAGTAATATAAAGAGAAAATATCCTATCTAGCAATTAATGGTTAGCCCATATATGCCGCATTTTGCTCCCATAAAAGTATTATTAGCTTCTATCACTCATTCGACAACGGCAACACACAGGAAAAGTAGATGGTGGCTACGGGAATAGCAGTCTTGAAGAAAAGTCGAGTATTTTGAGATGAGATAAACTGCCACGTGTTACATGAATTAATAAAATTATTAATAATAAATAAAATATATTGTCAGCTAAGACAGCAGTCAATCACTCAACCATATAATCAGATCAAGTCCAAAGACATGTAACGATCTCGATAGACGAATTAGTCCAAACGAAATGTTCGAGCAGCAATGTCCAAACATGCATCGAACATACCAACCGCATTAAAAGAATGCAAAACCCATTCCTCCGTTTCTACTTCGATCGGTAATTGATGGAAAAGCGTCCGTAGGCGCATTAATGACAGCACCCCATCCATTTCACTCAATTTATAATGGTAGCGACCGACAAACTGACAATCGTTCGCAAAAATAAACCTCGACTTCGACCGTATGGATCGAAGTCGTTACCCGATGTGACAAGCTTCTCGCCATACCGCCTCTGGGACGAGCGAGAGGGTTAAAATGCAAATGCTCACGGCGGCACTCGCATGTTTCGAGTGGTTGGACGTCTATTTAACCTTAGTTCAGATCTAATCGGAGAAAACAGCGGGTTATAACGAGCTCCTTGTAGAACTAACGTACACCACACTGGATCGAGAGCGAGGGCAATGAAAAAAAAACGTCTTACTGCAACTACGTGATATTAACAATCGGGAAACATGCTGGGATCGAATGCGATGCTAGCAAAGCAATTATTCCAGCGGGAGAGAAAAATGGAAGGTAAAGACTCGTATAATTGTTCGTCTCCTTTGAGGGTGGCATTACGAGAGCCCCACGTCTTTATAAGCGGTGAGGCCAGAATGCAAATCGTCCTCGCTAATAGGAATGAGTCACCGGAAGGTAAGAGAGAGGGTAAGAGCGATTTATTCGGCATGTGAGTTCGTCGACATTCCATCTTAGCCCCGAGGATTCTTGCGGAAATTGCAGATATCGAGCATCCCGAAAAAAAAAAAATAATGATCCGCTCCGGGAGATGGGCCGCCTCTTAATATTCTTACCAACAAAAAAGGAACAATCGGAGATATGCGGAAAGAAACCCTACTCCCGAAGCAGGGCGATGGGAATTTATTTCGCATAAATTCCGAAATGAGAAGAGACCGCAAGACACACGCTCCCCTTGCTCGCTCGGGTTACCCTCTATTCTGCATTTCGATGGGACCACACCCGCAAAAAAAGATGAGAATACATTCCGGGGAAAGAAAACAGAAAGCTAATAACTTGATTGAAACAGCACGCTTCTGATGAAGTATCGTGTGGTTTAAAAAGACAAAAAGGAACGATCTCCTAAGGAGTAACGAATGCCCAATGGAAAAAATATCGAATCGTCACCTTTCTCCACGCTGACATAACTCTCCCGTAATCCCTTACGAACCGAATTTGTGTAAATGCAAATGAGACTGGCGGCATTAAGAAATAGCAGCGCGACGGCGTTAAATAAAAGTTGAAAGGCCGTGGAAGAGGTGTGGCGAAGCGGACGGAGAATACCGAGGGAAGAGCTCTTAGCATTCGGAGATGCGGTGGACCTCAAAAGAATATATCCCGACCTCCCGCGCCAAATACGGGTGGGAGCCGATAGATCCTCCCAATCGGATGGGAGTGGTTCGGACCAAAGTATGGGAGGTAGCGCTACCAACCATAATTCATAAATTTAGGAATTATACGTTACAATAGAGCCTAATATTTTACATAACCTCAGAACTTTTGACGTGTCCTTAGACACGGTAAGAGATTATCGGCTCGCAGAGATATTTTTAGATTCATTTACAACAACAACTGATGGCTAATTTTGGAAATGTTTCGGAACGTTCGGTTCACAAGAGAAAGCGTAGGCTTGCAACGGAAAACTGATTGAGATCAGTAAACATTAAAATCTAGGTGGCTGTCCGCTTATGGCTGCTTTCGCTAATAGAGGGGTATTCAAAATACGACAAGCACGAATATAATTCTGGATTATGGAATATTATTCTGGATTGGGTGCAGTTCTGACATGAAATCTACAACTTACCTAACCGCTTGAGGCATCTGATATTCAGGTTTGCTAGCCTCGTAGAAAAGTAATTTATCAAACGATTAAATAAAATCGTCTATACCGGCTTCCTTCCGATAATTTACACGCCTTTGACAACAGTACGTGGATGTTCCAATAAGCTACAAAGCAGACAATTCATATTATACTCAACAACAGCGGGAGCCTTATTGATGCAACTATGATATCCCTGCGAAGGAACAACATAGAAATGCCACTTTAATGGCTATTTTAATTCCAAAAAACCGCATACACAATCCTGGCAACAGGCCTAACGATAACATCGTTAGACGCAGACTACTATAATTAAACCGGCACCAGTTACCTCAACAACAAAGGCCATGATTCCTCGCAATAAAAATTTCCATCCGCATTCATTTTCTTCAGTTGCCAGTATACATCAGATCCGACGGTTGGCAAAGTCGAAGCTGGTGCTTATGAAAATAGGAAGGTGTTATTTAGGGAGATAAGGAGAATAGAGAATGGGAAGCTGAAGGCGGACTCATCTCTTCATTCACTCCT
The DNA here is from genome assembly GCA_000376725.2 of Ladona fulva. Taxonomy (NCBI): domain Eukaryota; kingdom Metazoa; phylum Arthropoda; class Insecta; order Odonata; family Libellulidae; genus Ladona; species Ladona fulva. The sequence goes on from KZ308556.1 coordinate 104,943, forward strand.
GTGTGGGCGATGGGATGGGAAAGAGAGAAAGAAGCTAGGGACAATCTCCTCTTACCGCATTCTCTCCCCAGAATCGCACCCACCCTTGTGTCCCCTGACACAAACTTCCTCCCGCAACCACACCCCCAGCACACCCTGCTCTCCCGGCGACAATGCCACGGCACGCCTCTCAACCAGAGGGCGTCTGTCTCACCAAGTCCACAACCCTATTCCCGTAGGTCACATCCCACGCTCCGATTCCTTACGCCGGGATTGCTTCACTTCCGATACTCAGCCGATCTGATACTCTCTCCCTCTTTCCTGGTCAACGGAGCGATGAGGTCGCCCCATGGGAGGATTCCCGTCGCGAGATCCGTTCTCGTGAATGGTGCGCGGATTTGTGCCGAAATTGAATTTGTTGGTGCGTTTCCGATGGAGAAATCGTGGGAGGTTTTCACGATTTGGTGAATTCCCGCGACGCATTACCGTAAGTACGGGCGTCGACGAATATCGTGATTGAATTGTGTCCTTCTCGTCGCTTATCCGCAACGCCAAGAGGAAACACATCTATCTCTCAGCTATCGGAAGAGATGGATGGTTATCTTTTGACAACAAAGAGTACATTAATAACAGTAACTTAATTCAGAAAACCAAAATAAGAGGAATTAAACGGAATGAGGGAAATAGGGAGACTCGATGGAGTATCGAGTGAACTCCTAATAAATAACATTCTAGGGCTTGTTAGACATCAAGAATAACAGGTAATACAATAAGAAAGAGCGATCGATCGATTTTCTAGTCAGTAAAAACAAGAATATTCCCTGAATAGGATTAATAAATTTTAAGTTAACGACGGTATTTCATCATTGAATCGTACCCAACATTTACCTTCACATACCGAAGTTCATTTTTTCTAAGCATAACATCTTAAATAATATTAAACTTTATCATCAGAGTATCTGCATCTAAAAGAGACAAATGTAAACCTAACCACCTTTTACCACTACCATCTTTTGGGGAATGGAATATTAATCATTTAAAAGTTGTTTCGACAGCTAAGGTCATTTCACACGTGAGCCCCCAACGGGAATCGAACCCGGAACCGCTTTCACCAAAGTCAAACACGTAACCTACATGGCTATCCGGAGGCCCGAAAATAATATTCATCGTTGGCATTTTAGTACAGGTTAGGGAAGAATGTATCTTTCTTATAATAGTGTCTCAGTCTTACCTATGGCTGAGATGATATAAAAGCTACTGGGGAAAGAGTGATGCTGAACAATGGCACTGATTAAGGTTTCTGCTTATGGAATATTACGAAAACTTTCATTTGTAAAATGAGGCTTCACTTATGTGCACTCGTTCCGGTAATAGTATTCTGACTCAGCGAGGAAAGTAAGGCCAAACTACCTCATTCCTCGTCTTACCAAGTAAGCCTAATTCCAATAATGGTATAGGGGTTGTTCCAAGCAGCCTAATACTTTACAGGCAGTATGCCTAACGGTGGTAGACGGAATAAGATTGAGCTATTGGAAAACGATTCTTAAAAAGAATTCCCTGTCCTTACAAGCCTACGATCCACTTAACTCATTGAAATACGAACGCAGAACACCAAGGGAGAAACACACCCTTTTTCAGTGTTACATCCCATAATAAATTGATACACTCTTCAGCGATGAATTTCACGTGGCTAGCGGTCCATGTAATCCCTGAGTGGATGAACTTTTTATTACGGGGAGGATCTCACGTCTGAATTAACTTTCCACGACCACGATCAACCGCAATAAAACAGTCGTAAAAAAATAATGTCTCCGACAAACTTCCCATTTAACGGATATATTCTCAAAAACGATCTTCTGATTTCGAAATCAAACTGTACACCAAAACCGGAAAAGGGAAAAACGAGGGGCACAAAAGTCGAATCTAAATCAGTAGTTTCCTTGTCTCCCAGAAGATCCCATTACCCCTCTCTCATCTCCAAGACAGAACACAATCTATCTGACAGGGCGTGAGGCATCTTCATTCAACACAGACATAAACTCATTCCCCATTCCAAAAGTGAAGAGGTGAATGAAATGCCTTTCACCTGTTCCTCTTCATCACCTCGGCTCCTTCTCCTCTTGGACTCCCTATCAAACGCCAATCGATTACCCTCACTCAAGCGTATCTCTCGCGTACATCTAGGACCACAGTCTTTTCCCTCTCATATCTAAGTGCCTCTTGGTTTTCGACGCTCGGAGTGGGTAAAGGACGGATTCGGCCGCGAGAAGATACAAACTCGGTTTCAACGTCCTCGCTAGGAATAAAAGCCTGCGAACACTCAGCGCTACGCAAGGGGGTTAACGGCGGGTTATTATACGAAAGCCAGCAATTTTCGTGGATCTTCGATTGATAAAAAAACGAGAGGTGGCTGTAACTTCATCATAAGCCATTTTTCGCAATAAAATGGCCGCAGCTTGTGGGGTCATTAGCTGACAACCCTCCTAAACAAGAAACCCTTGAGAAAGATTTACAAGAAAGTTTAGAGAATGCGCAAGAGATTCCGAATCAATCTTGAGTAAAGACATTCCTCACGTATTTGAAAGTACAGCGACAATAATCTGTGAAAGCCACCCTGAATATCGCCGGAAAAGCTAAATTACTCGGCTAAGTAATCGGAGAAGTGCCTCTACTGAACCACCGACACAATATCTTCCATTATATGGAACAAATGAAAACATCTATACTGAGGTGGAATTGCCATCTCGTAAAAATTCGCGAAAGATACAAAACAAAATGCACCTTTCAGATGGCACGACTGTAAAATTCTCCGGATGGGCAGTGTTCCAACTCCCACGCGGGAGGTCGCGAGGTCGAACCCCCGTTCGCTCCTGCGCTGTCGTGACTACAGCCTATCAATCGTCACCGCAAGTCACTTTCAAGCAACTTTGTATCCTAAATACCTCAAACAGGTTTGTTCGAGACACTACTGATCAGCTGTCGCTATCACCGAAGAGAACAAAGCCCAAAGCCTTAATAATCCAGGTGCCTCGTCAAATCTAGAATATAATCAGCTGAATTCGAGTTATTTTCGAGGATATACATCAATCGAGTCAGGCATTAAAGTCGCCAACACATGACGTAATTAATATTTATCGACAATTTACAGTCGGTTTCAATGAAGGAAATACGTAACCGCAGTGTCGCATGCTCTACTGTTTGAATTTGCAACAGCTGCTTTTAGATCGGTATCTCGATGCATAAATTATCAGTTGTTATAAAAATCTCTCCTACTAGCATACATATTCCAGACTTTTTCAAGGGAACCATCTCGTCGGGAAGGGAAAGTACGTCTCCACCGAGATCGCTCAGCTGAGATTGATAATAAAAACGTTTCCTTATAAGCGAAACGGTGGTTAAATCGTAAGGCACGTCTGGGGCCATTAATCACCCCGTGAAAGCACCCACCCATTCCGGCTAAAGACGAGCACTTCACTCTTTAAAATTTCTCGGGCGATGGCGAGTCTACCCTTACTACTTCGAAAGCCACAGAAACAAAAGACGAACACCTGCGCGCAGTCACGGGAGATGCCACAAAGAGATACATGCATAGAAAGAGAGAGGAAAAAGACGTCCCAATAACGAGTTGCGGGCCACAGTATCCACCCACCATCTTATTGTGTCACGAGGAAAGACCTCGCGACTATTTTCGGAACCAAAACCATTAAGAGAAGCAAGTGCGACGGAGGATTTGTGCCTTACTGTCCGAAGGCCCTTCTTTGGGACACCCTTTGAAGCCGTCAGAATAGGATTCGACTCGCCAAAGAGAAAGAAGAGCGGGAAGGGAAGGTTTTTCCGGATCTCTTTCCCCTAATCTCCTTAGAGAAACCGAACAGGAGGGACCCTTTTCGCATCCCACGCCTCAGGGCGGCCACGCTGCCCATAGGAGGCCTCTGGTGAGGGCCGAACCTTCCCACAACCACCCACGGAAAGGGGCCATGTACCTTCCTCAAAGTCCCTCTCAGGTGTTCTTGGGACGAGGTTTACAAAGAACAGGTAGTGGATGAAAACCTGTGACCGCCTCTAGTGAATGCGAGATTTAAAATACTTCGCGAGGGGTAACGGAACGGCCTTCCGAAGGGCACCTACAAATGCGAGAAGGTTTAAAAAGGAACAAAAAGAGAAAACTTGCAAAAACCGCTGGTTTACAAGGGTATTTTTTAGGAGAAACTGCGAGTTCGTATGGGGAGAACGGGTTTCCATAACATCTCTATCGTTCTAATTTTTTCCGCTTATTCAAACTCTTCCGAACTCCAATGGCTCAAAATTCTGGATATAATTTCAATTTAGAGTTCAATTACGAAAAGTTATGCCAAATTGATCTTGAAGAGATTAATTTTAGGAAAAGATATCTAAAAGTATGAAACACACAACTATTTCAAATATCGCCTTTCGCAAAAAAATCGCGATTGTATCAATATACCGACATGTTTTAATGCTACACAGTTTCTACTCCGCGTCTAAGTAAAATGAAGGAATAAAAGATAAAGCTAAAGTAGTATTTAATACTTCTGCATGCATCGAAGGTATCTTTTAAATCTATCAGAAGGCGTGTGAGATTAAAATGATGCTTATATATAGGATTATTGTCATAGGTTGATATGAAACCTTGATCTCTTGGGTGTGTCTTCGGTAAAAAAGTCGTGGAAACCCGTTATGATTGGAGTCACCCATATATAAAAAGCGGGGAAAAGATTCCACCACTGATCGATACATCCATTTCTGATGGTGGAGAAACAAGAATGAGATGCTGACTAATTCCAACCAGAAAGATTCCAAAGAAAAGCTTTCCAGTACAAAAACTTCGACCGAGTAAACCGGACGCAATAAGCTTCGGAATGACTCAGAAGGGCAACTAAACCTACCAAAGAAAATTCTTCTCTATAAACCGAGAATGCTAGGAAAACCGCTACGAAAGCAATCCCTGAATCTCACATTACGCGGAGTATAGCCCTATAACCTCGACGGAAACGGCTAAACTTAAGCACGCGGAAAACCAAATTAATCTTGGTCGCGCGGGCAATTCCATCGGATTTGATTAACGCACGTGCCTCACTTCTTCGAGATAACCGTGGTCAATTACACCAGCGAAACGTTCCAATAACCACCGCCAACAACGCCTCATGAGGCCAATCTCAAGTTTCAAGAGTGCAAAGCGCGGAGTGATATTTCCCAAGAGGTGCTCCAAAATAAAAAAACTCCCACTTTCTTCTCGTGCGTGAAATTCAAAACCCCGATTTCTTCTCCGAGGAGCACCGAGAGGATGAAAAAACTTCAAATCAGCCCGGTAAAAGAGAATGAATCAAGCGGAGGATTCATTCTTCACGGTGAATACCACGGATGGCCCGAGGACCGAAGGAAAATAATTTCAACGCTTCGGAATCAACGTCCGAAAGAAATGCATTGTAACACGATTCCTTATTTCCCCAAGAGGAACAGGTGAACCGAAATACCCTAATACGAGGCGGAATCTTCAAAACCTTTTCGGGAGGGACTGAGAGATAATGCACGGTGTCTCAGGAAAAGAGGGAATTAATAGCAGTTTTGCGAAACTATATACTTCTGTTACGTGCCCGCAGCGATACGATGCTTGCGGCAGTAAAATCATGGCCTTTTCCTGGACACCGCCACGATTACCATTTAAACGGATTTTGCTACCTTCGTCGACTACCGATCGGCATCATGCCTATACACGTGATCTGGGATATTTCGTTTAAAAAATACAGACAAAATACACGGATAGACCACTTTCTCTACATTTTAAGGTCAGGGACAGACCTACCTAGTAATACACTCCTAATTGAAGGTATATGTGGACCATCTACCTTCAGATGAAACTCCAGGAAAAGTTGTGTCCAGCCTCATGTCCCGTTACCTGCAAACTTAATTTTGCAAATTAAGCCTACAAAATGCAATCGTCCAAAGCGATCTCCGTAACGAAGCTTACCGTCTCGCCTTGCGAAAAGGCGGAACGGCGTGATTCATCTTTTGTATGTACTACTCCTCAGACACGCTTATCTTCATCAAATCCTATTAACGGTTCTCAACATTTAGCTATTTGCGCCCTAAAGATAATCTAAAATTTTCATCCTCATTATTGAGACGAAACGTCCGCCCACATCATTAGCAATATCCACTACGCAATTTCAATTAAACCCAGATGACGGAAGATTTCGCCCGCATCAAATCCTTAAACCTAAATTGGAGAGCAGGGAGAGCTTTCGTCTTAAGTATTCGGATAATCGAACGCAGCTATCCCTAATATGGTAATATAGCTGTTGAAAATTATTGTTCTTCATTAGAGAAACGTCTGAACAACGGTAAAAAGCTTCGTTACATCGGAGGTCATGCGAACTTCTTACACTTCTTTCACGTGGAAATCCGCACCTTCAGAGGCACTTTCAGACGAACGTTTTGTTATCGCGAGGACTTGGAGCGGTTGCGGACGAAAGAGAGGGAAAAGTTAGCGGAGGTATTGGGAGGAGAGAGGAGTCCAGTAGAGAGGAATGAGTGTAAGAACAGTGCCCGTATTTTGCCGAGACGGCCGCTTTAAAAAGAGGCTGCACCTGCGCTCTCGTGAGGTTTTTGCACGGAAGAATGCTCGAGTGATGACTGGAAGGTCGCGTTTGCATGGAAAAGAGAATAAAGAAACAAAAGGAATTGGAGCGGGGAGGGGAGAAGAGAAATACAAACGCGTAGAAGGGGAGGAAGGACGAATGAGGAATGAGGTTGGGGAGAATAAGACAGAGAAAGGAAATGGAAAAAAGGATGAAAAATGTTAGGGAGGAAATTGAGGAAGGGAGAAAGTGGCCATTATGCCGACACGGTAGAGATGAAAAACGACTGAGATGATAAACGAAATAGGAAGGAAAATTAAACTCCACTCTGGATAGAGGAGCTACGATTAGCCCCAGCCATGAAGGGTAAACATATTAAAATCTATTTTTGAAGTCGCCAGATACATTTAAAGGCAGTCCCAAGAAGATAAGTCGAACTGGAGAAGTAATAATAATTTTGGAGATTTCAACGAACGATTAAGACTTTTTTTTCCACACGATTAAGACTTTTTTTTCACCCCCTGCCACACGCCGTAAGGCGGCTTGCAGGGTATTTATGTAGATGTAGATGTAGATGCACGCAAGACCTATTTCTATTTTTGCTAACTTTTTTTACATCTAAAAGAAGCCATAATACTTTAAAATAGAACTTTACATGGAGGAGGAGGCTATTATTGATGGGATACATTAATGCATAATAAAGGTGACCCATTGAACCCAACTTATAAGGAATGATATTGAAATGAAAACGAAGATTCGAGAAGACTATCTTCAACATACATTCCACCGGGAAAACGTCAAGACTTATCTGAAGATTAACTACTTCCAATATCATTGATTAAACCACAAAAGAGAAGGAAAACACAATTAAATTAAGTGAAAACACTTTTCTAATACGGAAATATTAGAAGCCTAGAAAGAATAACGACCATTTCTCTATGCTGCAAACGTCCACGTCCACGATTATAGGATTTACTGTTCACAGAACGACGAAATTGCGAATTTTACACTTACAACAATCAACCCTGCAATCGGAGCCCGGCTTCAAGAGCATCTCATCACCCAATGGGCCGAAAAGCGGTTCGGAGGAATTTGCTGGACATCGAAGAGGAAGATGGAGGAAGATTTGAGGCAAAAAATAATCGAACGGAAACGATAGCGGGAATGAGTCACGCAGAGAGAGAAAGGGGAGGGAAAATTCTGCAGGGCGAAGGAGTGAGACTCCGTTTCGAGATCGTAAAAACGGATAGCGGAGGAATCCGCCCGCAAATCACTTTTCTAGATCACACTTGAGTGCAACGTGTTAACTTACCAATCGCTAAGTAGACAATTTTCGCGACAAAAAATCCGCGATAAACGAGAGCCTCGAAGGTCGCTTGGAAGGAAAACATTAAAAGGCGCGAAGGTGAATCGAGTCTTTTCGGTTGCAAACAACGCCTGCAAAAATGAGGGCAAAATGATTACCTCCTAATGGCGACTGGATGGATACAAGATGGTGAAAAAACGGCGAAATGTTAGCGGGAAAAAGTTTTGTACCGTTCCGAAACTGCGATTTTCGTAACACCCGTCGCTAATGGCGAACCAAATAAAGCCTGATTAAATAACTGCGAATATGAAAGTCATCGGAATGATCCCCTTCTTCCTTTAAATGCCTATCTGGAAGCTGGGAATGTTAGCGCGCGGCTGCCTGGCATCTCCGCGAGGTTTCCGACCAGATAACGGCGAAGAATGTAATTTATTCCCAGCATTCTAAATATTTACCCCGAGTGCAGATAGAGAGGGCGAGAGGGTTTGGTCGGGAGTCGTACTAACAGAGAGAACGGGGTTGATTCTTTCAGAAGGAATGGAGGAAAAAATTGCCCCGAGGTGCAGTCCAGAGGATGAAGGGAAAGAGAAAGAGAGAGGCTTAAAACGCAAAAAGTTACGAAACGCAATGACTCCGCAGGAGGAATGCTAGGGGAAAGGAGTGAGCTGAGAATGTTCTCACTCGACATAGAGATATAAACAACGCGCTTGACAAATAACAAGTGCTGTAATATGAAGCTCTTCCGTTACCTATTCGTTTGGTCAATGTCAAAGGAAGTCCTCAGAAAGTCTCTCTAAGGTTTTTTTTATGGCGTTTACTGCGTCCAATGATCCTGAAATTTGTATACATCTAAAACATTTTTACTGTATATATCTGGGAATATTAATACTAGGAGAATCTCTTTAAGACAGGGATACTCAACCTTTTTCCTTCAAGGAGTTGGCAAACGTGGGACCTGGGCAGTTATGTTGTCAAATTTGGTATACATATTAAAGGGACCTTAAAGTTGAGCTTAGTAGATTCGGAATATTAATTTTTAAGCACAATTACAGTAAACGGAGACAAAATAGCACTGAAAAAAGTATAAAGAAATTTTCTCTCACTAAGAGCGTAAATAGCAAATGTTTAATTTGGTAATGATACAGTAAACAAAATCTTTCTTCGTGCTGTAACGGGTTCTATCCTAAAATATCTTATATATCAAAGATTAGAAAAAGAAATGATTGCTAAGCAGTCACGGATTACGATCTATAGCACTGGAATGGAACTTTCCTTAAACAATGTCGTAATAATCCCGATGACCATTCCAGCAAGAATGCGACAATCGTTTACAATTACGTGTGCTTGAATACAACACCAGCGATACTGTGACTTTGGTTTTAATTCCACAGCTTATTTTCTACTATTAGGAAAATAACGTATATAACGACACAAGACAATCGCGCATGGCATTAACCACACTAATGAAAAAAACAAAGCCTTCCCTATCGACGCGATGTATTGCTTAACTCGAATAACCTTCCAAATTCCCCTTGTCGATGGTGAATCACCGATAAAAAAATTTCCGAACAACGGCCAATCAACTGTTTCCCGACAACATCATTTAATTAGATAGCCCTCTTAATAATCGCCGGATAATGACATCGTCCTTGGTGATTTGCGAAACGGATGATTTAAAATAACTTTCCACCTGCGGGAAATGGAAAATCCCGGGAAACCGTTCCCATGAAAAGCACCTAAGCGGAATCGGTCGAACGATGACTATGGTTCGCAGAAATCAATCGGACGCTAATCAATGGAGTCTGGGCTTCGCAGAAGAGATTCAATGGAGATGAATACTCGTACCAGACACACCCCCAGCGCTTGTATAATACGAGATTGTGATGAAACGCTGTTTGAGATACGGGACGTCTCTTCGGTGGAGTAAATTGGCCCTCAGCCCATTCTCCTTCGATGCTCAACTATTTGGATCAAGAACAATGAAAGAAGGGATAGGTGGCCTCACTCGGGGGAGATAATGAAACTGAGATAATCGCCCTTTGGGAAGGGAGGAAAAACAACAAATCAACGGTTTAAAAATGTCAAGCCAACAGCTCTTTTTACTTTCTTTCCTGAGCGTGTTGTTTCAAGGAAACATATCCATAATACAGTTCCCTCAGTCTACAGTTCCTTGAGATGAATTCTCGGTAACGGAAGCGAGAAATGGAACATTTATTTTTGTACTTGAGAATAGATTCGTACTTCGAGCATTCATACTATTCATAATTCCATATTCTTAGTTTTATCTAGAGTAGGGATGCGAAACTTTAACGGCAAGAGTGCTACATTTGATAACTATAAGGGACTAGCACGTCAAGGTGGTCCTATGTCATTGCGTTAGTTGTTGATGGCTATTTTATAAGTCAACGATTGGATTAAGATGTTAGAATTGACCTAAGTAATTGATGGAAGATACACCTTTATTTACTCCAGGACTTTACCTCTATCAAGAAATCCACCTATACTTTGGAAATTGAAATTCTTCGCAGGGATGAGAACTTTCTTTATCACCTTGAGCGTAAAAAGGTGACCAAAGAGTATTAGTAGTTAAAGTAACCAAGTATTAGCCGTTACACCACCTCAGTCCAGTTCTGAAGGTCAGTTTAAGCGGGAAGTAAGAAGATTGGATATTACAACAAAATGTTATTTAAAGTTATTTTGCCCTAGAGATATTTCTCTGTCACTGTTCAAGTACTGCTAACAGAATATAGGCGTAGCTACGAAGGCAATCTCCCCATAACATTTAAAATCCTTCATTTTTACAAACCTACGACAGAACGTGATAGACGACATTACAAAGGAATGCACTGTAGATGCATCCTACTGGAGTTTCTCCCCATGTATATATAAACGACCAAGAACTCATCTCTGAAATTTTTTATCTAAACTTCGAATTAATGAAGCTAGAAAACGTCTTCATCATTAATAGCGTGTTTTCAAAGCTTGTCTTCTTCCGCCAGAGGAGATCCCCACCGTGGGAGAGCGCGGATTATGAAGAGTCCCGCGACGTGACACCTCTCGGATGACATCTCACGACAGACCCACCGCTCCGACGGCAGATAAAAGCATCCAGGTGCGACGTCGCGTCACAAGGATAAAAAAATAAACCATTAAAAAAACGCGCGAGAGAGATATGGGACAAGGAGAGGCAGAAGTGCATTGTAGGCAAACGACGGAAGGTTCGACTAAAAAAGCACGAGCGAAAAAGTGCATTCTCTCTGCAGCGCGGCGAAGAAAAATTACGGGAGAGACGCTGGGAGACTCGCGTGGGACGAAGAGTTAAAAAGGACGAGACGGAGACACTTAATCATTGGACCTTATATTATTTCTCTCGTACTCTTCTCAGCGAAGATACTGCAACGAGATACTCTGGAGAAAGGGACGACTAGGCGAGGGTGGGAAGGCTTGAAACAAGGTCGGCGGATGCCATGAATGAATTCGCACGGAGAGAAAGACGCCTACATCAGCAGAGAGATCAAGGGATGGAAGAGGGTCTAGGTGTAGGATAAAAGGGATCGGTGAGAGTGTGCGGATTGATGAGGTTGTGGGAGGAAGCGGGTCTATGGATGGCGTTCGAGTGGCCGAGGAGAATAAAGAGAAATGAGAAAAACGAAATATGGGCGTGTGGGATGGAACAGGCGGTGAAAGAGGAGACGTCGGATGAAACACACACACACTATAAACGCTCGAACGACAGTACAATAGAGCCTTTTACTTAATGCAGAGCTATAAGGCTGAACACTTAGGGCGGCGTAGAGATTATGAGTGGAAAAACGATGAGGAGGGACAAGGGTGCAGTCGCCGTAATGGAAAAGGAGTTTAGGCAGTGAAACCTACAAATCGCTGGAAAATTTGGTATTAGCATTCTTCAGGATCTAAACCGAGCAGATTGTGAGCGGCATTGACATTTTGCATGGACCCGTGGGAACACAGCAAAACTAGCGGTGCATAAACCATTACGAACACTAAGAAATTGTCTCCATTGTTAACCATTTATTGATGGACTATTTCAGGGTAAAAATCTGTACAATTCCACAAAATTAAACTAATAAGAGTTGAACGGTTTCCGCGATATTACGCCTCCATCATAACTACGCTATCGAACGTTCATTGTGTTCTTCATTTTTTCTTTTTTCCCACAACTGAGTCAAACATAGATTATTGATAAGTATTTAGTCTCCATTGCAGTCTATTGACGCTTTAACGGGCCAACGAATGACAAATTCTTCAAGACTGGCATAGTAATACAGATGAAAGAGATGTATGATAATTGGGATGAAGAGCTAACTTGTAATAATGACTTCAAAATGAATACCATCATTATTTAACGAGTTTGATACAAAAGTAATCTTACCATTAGTTTAAAACGACCTGACCGTCTACCTTGATAGTCAACTACATCTTACTAACTAACTCTTGTGTTAGATATGTGTGTGACGTTAAGAGGCACGGTCATATTAGCCCTCATCGTGAAAACTTATGTTGGCTGGAAACATCACCAAGAAGAAACTACTTTCTTGGATTACTAATGTTCACCATTTAAAAAATAATAGGCCTTCCTACTTGCTTGAAGATTTTATCTCCCCTCCTCCTCATCTTACCCGTCCTGATTAAAGAAACAATTCGCGAGTTTTTTATGTGCCATCTCATAGATCAACCGCATTTCATAATTCATTCATAGTTCAATTCATAGTGCAATTCTGCGATTAATTTTTGGAACTCCCTCCCTATTATGATTCGCGATGCACTTACAATCAATAAGTTCAAATTTTTAATGTTTCATTATATTTTCTATCTAAATTCTTGAACATTGCGTGATGTAATCAAATTTATGTAAATGTTATTTTTCTATTATATTTTTTTTTGTAATCCTACATTTTTTTTAGGTATACATAAATTTGTATGACTGCATTCTTTTCTGTACTTTCATATTCTGTTACCCTGAGGCTTGCCACAGGGCATAATAAAATTATTGTTATCATTAAATCTGAGATTCTTTACGTTGCGAGTATTTTATCAGGAAGCATAAGGTTTTTATAACGAAACATTTGTTTTAAATTAAAAAACAAAAATTAATTAGTTACGGCGAAAGCATAGACCATTCCATAACAAAGAAGCTAAAAGGTTCAAACTCCACCTTTCCCCGCCTAAGAAATTCCATCGTACGATGCGTATCGATCACAAGAGGCATGCGACGAAGGATAGAGTTTACGTCATGCAAAGCGCCGATGAAAGGCGCATTACAATGCGAGAGCGATCTGCAATAATCGCGCTACAGCTCGAAAGAATAATCGAAGCGTCATCCTCCCATTCGGCGCTCCTAAAATAGTTTTCGGTATCGCTAATACGGCGCTTAATTTGTGCGATCATTGTATCCAACGACGGAACGATGACCTGGGGTCGGGGTAATTAATCAAACATTCCCACACTCATAATCGCGCGATGACGCTCTTTTGAGGTCAACGAACGGATTTATGGTACAAGCCCTTCTAATGACGTAACTTTAGAAATCCTCGGTTTGGTTGTTTTGCGCATTTTTGCAACAAACTTACAGTGACGAGTTTATTAAAACGCGACAAACGTACGATTTAAATTACATGTAGATGATTATTTAAATCAAAAACTGAAGTAACCTGAAGTGACTAGAACTATCTCGTGCATTCGGTGCGACTTCGCGGTACAGTTCCATCAAAATAAAAAGGAAAACAACTTTGACACCACTTATAGTCTTCCATTCTAAACGAATTAAAAAAAAACGAATTCAACTACCCAACTGTGACATCCCATTCACTAAACGAGTGCATTCGTTAGCGTATTAGCATCATCCACGCCGACAGGTGAAGCAAGTCGCAAAAATTTACTAATCAATTGACTTCGAAGTCACGCCGAATCACGTTGATTTTATTGCATTGGAAAAATTTAATTTGTTTTGTAAAGACTACTGAAAAAAGCGCGCTTTTGAATAAAGATGACCGGATGTGAGAGGTTCGCGGAGTGTCGGAGATTAATTACGGCTCTTAAGAGAAAAAATGCCCCGAGTATAATCTTCAATTTGGAACCGTCGTGTGTTTGGTCCAGTGCTCTGCTTTTTCACACGCTTTCTAGCGATAAAAACTCGGCTGGGTGATCAAGATCGATCGAGCCCTCGATTCGTTCAGGAAAGAGATCGCCGCCATAAATTAAAACCAAAAAGCAAATGGATTAAATAAGATTCTTCTCGGTGAATAAATCACGCCGCATCCCATTGTAACCAAATTGAAGTGGTCGCTCTTTTGTTTTATCGCGCTGATATTACGCTCAGCGACGTGAATCGCGACCCAATAATGAATTCGGAGGACATTCCTGGATTTTAACTTATCCTGCTAGAAGTGGTGAAATAGTAGAAAGAGCTGAGTTTTAGAGGAATCCCCATGTGTCAATGAAACTCTTCTTCAGCTGTCACACATTATCTCCGTTTTTCCTTAATTATGACGAAAAACCCCACAGATTCTTTGTCGACTCGCAGAAAACTTCACATAGGAAACTGCAATAATGTGTTACGAACTTTTTCTGCGGATAAACGTAAAGACAATGTCTCAATTGCAAACTGTACTACGAACCTTTTCCCCAGTACTATCGTCCTCCAGTTTAGAGAGGTCCGATAGATTCCTCGATCTGACTATGCCAGCGCTTTGAAAAAACAGAAAGGAAAACAAGAAAGAAAATTCCAGGAGAATGTAGGAATTAATGAAACTTGCGTGAATGAGGAAGCGTAAACTTATGCAAGAGGCAATTTAAGGGAGTGTGCTGGAGAAGAGGCTCATGATATGCACTCTGACTTTCTCGTGCTGTAACACGTTTACTTGTTTACGCATTCACTTTCATACGCATCAATCTTTCTCAACCTTAATCTCATGATGGAGGTGAATAGATTAACGAGAACTTCATTAACTGAATTAGCGAAAAGACGTATAAGCTCCTGGCTTAAACGAAATATATCTCAATTGCCATTAAGATTGTTAATACCAGCGAAAATAACACAGCAGTCATTTAGTGTGGAAAAAAGGTACTCGAACTAAATTAGACGCCCATTAACTCTTCCATTTGCTACAAACCTCGAAAGAAATGCATATCCGTAGCGATATCTTGAAAAACTAGAGGGATCCTTATTGCCTTTAAGGTACATCAATTCAATTATATATACATATATTCAATGAGCGGTACTTTTATGTCTATGTTTGCACTTTTTCAGGCAAGATCGAGGAAACTGTATCTGAGAGTGGAAATGGATTCCGATTGATTTAAGACTAATTTATTAATGCTTTAAATATCCAAAGATTAAAACCATAATGAGTGCAAAATGTAAAGTTACATACCAGTTTCTCGGATAAACTTACGGTTAACAATCATATAACAAAACGTCGCGCCCTCTTAAATGGAATTAAAACCTCCAAGAGCAGTGTCTTCTGAAATACAAATCATCTAAATCTGGGTTTACTAACAGAGATAACAGGGACCAAATCTAGATTCGTTATCTCATTTCATAATCGTATCGATGCTTCTTAATTTTCTCTCACGAGAGAATAATTAGGGAAGGATAAAAGGGGGATTTCGTGCTTAAGGACGTTGAGAGTTGTATTTGAAAAAGCAGAAAGAAGAGACGAAGAAGCACGGATGGAAACGGGGAGGATGACGCAGTAGGAAGTGGACTGGGATGAGAGAGAAAATACGTCAAACAGAAAGAGAATGGAGTGTTCTCTCCCACACGCGCAAAGAGCTTTTGGAGAAACTGCTTCGAAGGCTTAAAAGAGTATAAAAACAAATTCGTAGTACATTATCGACTTACAGCGGATATCAAGCCGTATAAGTGTTTCCTCATTTATTTTAATCAAATAGATGGATTAAGTTTGAAGATTAAATGGCTAAGAAAAAAATGAGGTAATTTCCTTATCAAGAGAGGCAGAAGAGAGGATTTCCAACCGCGATATGCTCATGAAATATTTTTCGCAAATCAGCACCCACCCTATTGAACGCTTACGTTAACATAAAATAATAAGATGTCTGCAATAAGGAAGCGATTCAATGGCAGACCCGAGACTATTGATAATCAATTTCAATGTAACCTAGGATACGAAAATGATGAACCCAGGTGTTTTTTAGCGCAAAACCAAGCAAACGGTTTTAACAGTCGGCTGTGTTGCTTTATTTATCTGTATAACGTTATTCATAATGAAGTAAAGTTCGAGAATTATAGATCTGAAATATTCTAATCGAAAAAATTGCAGTGGAGGACTGCAGCTATGAATCTACAAATGCCCTTTTGAAAAGTATACATGAGTATAAGCATCACGATTAGTTACGTAACATTAAACTATGTCTTTATCACAAATTCTTGAAAATCGCAACTCCTACCAAAGAACAAAATTAACCAAACTTCTCACAGATGATTGCGAACTGCAAATATTTGAACAAAAATTGCGCAGCTCTTCGTTAGTCTGCCGAAGTCCCATCAAAATACATGGTTAACAACTTGAAAGCTAACGAAGTTGTTTCAAAATCGACAACTGTGCCCACAAAAAGAGGCGCCCTCGGAAGATTGCTTCTTTCGCTTTCTGTCCGCCCTGGGCGCGACAGACGGAACGAAACATCCCAGATATGCTATCAAAAGAGCCTAGAAAAAAGGGGAATAACAGAAGAGGCAAAGAGCAGATGTGAGATTTTATGGAGAAAAAGAGTGTGAGGGTTCCGGAGGAATGCGACAGAGGGCGTATTAACCACTAAACGCGTTTCGCGAGGGATGCGAAAAAACGAAAGAAGGCGGGGTGGGCGATAAAACGACATCCGACGAAAAACACTTCGAAATCTGAAAAATGCGCCTCGACCAGAACGCCAACCTCGAAAGCGCGGAGTTTAAGAGCCGATTGCCAAGTAAAGGAAAAAAACAACGAAGGAAAAGGATCAAAAGTGCGTGGGAGTCGAAGATCTTTCTGACAGCCGGATACCGCCTCAACTTACGTCACTAAGGGAGTCGAAAATGAGAGAAAGAATCATCAACGGAAAAGAAGCGGGAAGAAATGGGGAAACGAGGCGAGAGAACATCGTGATAGAGAGGAAGGTCAACGGGTGTGACACGTGTGTCATTATTCGGGAGAAACGCATCACAATGTCCCTCGGAAAATGCCAATGGAATACGCTCGTTGTGCGTTTTCCGTTGTAAAAGGATTCCGACCGATATAAAATGAACTATAATTTATTTTATGAGACTCCAACAGTTCTGACGCATCTCTAATAATGTTATACCTCGCGAGTCGATGTAAATAAATTAGCTTTGGAGTTAAAACGAGGGGAAGAAATACGATGAACTATTCCTACAGAGGATGCTAAATGAAACGCAATGTGCAAGATTTCCACTCGCCAGTATAAACAGGAGAACGAAAGACCAGAGAAGGGTGCAAAAAAAATTGAGGGTGAGTAATTTATCCTACCTCGGGGGAGGAAAAACTCCGCGGGCGAGTAAACAACCTCGCGCAAAAAAACTCGAGTTTTCTCAGAGACTGTAAACACTAACCGTGAGCGGAAAAAGCTATAAAAATATCGCCATACGCGTCTCTGCCAGGGTGCGACATTAACTAGTTACCTATTTGCTATGCTCACCATACACAGAATTAAACTTGGGATGACAATCTAGCATTGCTGTCATTAGACGCAAATCCGTTGTATGGAGCATAAACTTATGAACCTTCCCAAGGCTTGAGATCCACAAATTTAAAGCCATTTACGGAGGCCGGATGAGAATGTTAAAGGACACCGACGCAAACTTCTGAACAGGAGCTTAATGCTGTATGCATATGAAACATACATGGAATCCAAGAAAGGGATGGCTTAAAAGCTTTGAAGCTTTTGATATGTGGGTGTTCTTTCGAAGGAAAATGAGTGGGCAGTAAGAAAACAAAGGGAGAGGACCTAAACATGGTGCACCCAAACAGAAGGGTAAACAAAAAGAACGGTAGCTTATTACCAAAGTGAAGGCAATTAAATAACACGTTTTAATGAAACTGATTCGGTTATTCCCGATGCTTAGACCAACCTAAGTTTAAAGCCTGAAAGACAATCTTTGACATGGGTTACTCAAAAAAACTAAATTTAGTAACGAGCTGGGAGGAATATATTTCAGGTATGAATCAATCTAAATTATAGAAATACCCATCTACCTATCGGAAGTATCTTCAATGACAGAAAATTGATTATCCATCCCTACTCCATTTCATTACAAAAGAATACCCGTCAGACAACACCAGACAATGATAATAGCAGCAGGCAATAGGCATTCAGAATGTTACCGCCCGCACATTTTCCTCTCAAAATGAACGCACCAGTACACGAATAAAGTTCGTCTTCCTCCCATTCGGCCTCAAAAGAAACGGAAGGAGATTCATGGAGAGAGAGGGAGGATTCAGGGCGAAGTGCATTGTCGACCGACTGCGAAACGACCTCGAGCCGAAAACCCTTTCTCCATCCATCCAGCTGCACCGGAGAAGACGTCATTCGTCAAACGACAACCACTTGAATCGGAGGACCAAATCGGTTTTTTTATACCCTCCTCTGGGCAGAGGAGAGGCGAAGTCGGCCTTGGAAGTGGGGTACCGCAAGGCGGTGAGGAATATTGAGCGAGAATTGGAAGTCACATAAATCAGCCGCGAGCCATAAATTAACCGCGGGTGCAACCGAAATCGACGCGGCATCGAAACAATATTAGCGTCGGAATGGTTGGGGGAAATGTATTTTCTTCCCACGTGCATTCCTGCCGCCGGTCGAGGTCGATGATGCATTGAGGTCGTCATTCACTGACGTGCCCTCGTGCGAGGGCCGTGATTGAAAATAATTGAAAAAACACACCCGCCATTAAATGGTTATTTTTCCCGTCTACGACCACGGCGTAACCGTGAGCTGACAAATGAGCGTCGTAATTCGGGTGGGATACGGAGTTGAAACTTCACAGATTCGAAGTGTTACGAAAATATCCGTTTAAAAAACATGCGGTGCTCTGACTGAGAGGCAATTGAGTTAACCCACGACCGTTTTTTACCTCATGTGGAGACATTCGCGGGTTACCTTATAAGCGGAGACGAATAGATTATTTTTACAGCTCGACGCACAAGTGCTCACTATTTACTCGTGATAACTTGCATACGGTAAAAGTAAAATCCATAAGTTAAGCCGAACGTTAACTGTTGGCATTTTGTATGAAAGTGCCTGTTCAGGTTTCACTATTCTAATTCGGTGATAACTGAAATACAAAAACGTTCTTAAGTACACGCGGCGTCACTGGAAATTTCATCACAGTGGACACGAATCACTAATCTCCTCGGATAAAGTTCCGTTCGAAAAGAAAACAAGAGAGCATCGTTGCCCGAAAGCGCCCAATCTTTGTAGCGGAGGGAGGGAAAATTACTCATAATTTCGGGTAAGGCGATCAAAACGGTCTTCCGGTGCAGAGATTAGGGCATGGGAAAAACGAAGCCCCGCCCGACACGACCGACAGCCACCTTCGTTATAGACCCTCTTCCTCCCGGAGGGCACCTTTTCCACGCAGCATGAACAATCGATTTCTGCGGAAGTGAAACGCGAAAGGGTTTTTTTTGTCAAGGGGGACTAAAAGGGGGTAGATCTTGTACCTGTAGCGATGGACAGGACCTGTAGCGGGATTTCTTCGTGGCTATCTCCCACCAAGGTATGTCCGGTCGCGGCCTGAACGACACGCCGATGGTCGATCCGCCTTCCATCCCGAAGGGCATGGACCCGCTCCAAGAGGTGCCGCCCCTACCACCACAGCCCCCCACAGATGGACTCGGAGACGTCGAACCACACCCACCCTCTGCACCACAAGAGCAGACTCTCAAACTTTCCGCTCCACTTTTCCCCGTCACCGCACCTTCGCGCCAACTGCTGCGTCTACTGGGTGCCGGCGGATTGTTCCCTCCCGCACACATACAACCCTCGCTCCCACCCTTGCCTCCGCCCAACTTCCCGGTCCCCTCTTCCCAAAGTGGCTCCAGATGTTGGTACCCTACTACGGACGGTTTCTTTTGCTGGGTCTGGTTCCCTTCCCCTCCCACCGCACAACCGCACACCCCGTAAGTGTTGGAGATTGGTTGCATGGGTTGTACGTGACAACCTCCATTCGCGATCACACCTCCCGCACCCCCGTTCACCACTCCCACAGGGGAGCAATTTCTTCCGTTAGCGAGCGGTGCGGGCGAAACAGTTCCGTTGAATGTGGTAACGCATCCACCCACAGGTGAACCGACATCGCGAGCGGATGAGCTGGTGGTGGAACCCCTTGGGAAAGTTGCGTATCCAGTAGATCCACTATCGATGGAAACGTTTCCCAAAGATCCGGAACTTCCCACAGAAGCACTGTCCGTCGAACAGCTCGCGGATGAACGTCCGCCGGTTGAGGACGCGCTTCCTCCGGAAGGCCTAACCTGTCCCACAGGAAAGTTATCGGTCGACCCGCTATCCGTGGAGGACGTGTCGGCTCTCTCCCTATATCTTGCTCTATTCCCGTTCGAATCCCTCCTCGGGAATGATGGCAGAGTCATCCTGTGACACGCATTACATCCGTTCAGCAACACATATCCGACTCCGTTTTGAGTCACCGTTGCATCTGGATTATTGGGGTCTATGGAGTCCCTGCTCCGAGACCGAGGCAATATCCTCGCCTTACGGTGGTCCACCGCCGAACCTTCGGCGCAAGGACCAATCGAAACTCTATTCCATGTCCCATGGTTTTGGTAACTCTGGGTCAGGGCCTCTTCTATGGTCGTCGGACAATTTCCATTGGTAGGCGTGGTGGGAGGAGTCCCTCCTGGCGGAAGGTCTATTAACTCTACACTGCCAGTTATGTTATTGGAGAGAAGTCGAGGAGGGTTATTGTCCACTTTCGGTTTAAAAGTCACATTTTCCACCACCGTATCCTCGAAAAGAGGGGAAGGGGTCCTGTTGCCGTTAGAGCCGCCAGAAGCCCTCCTAATTGCACTCCTCTGCACCGGCGCCATCTCCGTCGACATCGACCTCTTGGTCACATACCTCCGGTTACCCTGAGGCTGGCGTCCGAGGGTCATGGCATGGCCATCCACGTTTGTATTCCTTATAGAGAGGGAGCTTGACCGCAAGGGAGTCCTCCTTATAGTCGCGAACCCATCGTGGACCGGAGAACCGCGCCTGACGGCCGATGAGGATGTTTGGTTCGTCACACCCCCGACCGACGCCGCCGTCGTCGTCGCCCCCATAAAGAGGCACGAGACGGACATTGTGTGAGGCGTACGGCGCCCCAAACTCGACTGTGAGCTGTGGGGCGGGCACAGCGGGTCGGAGGGGTCGCCTACGGTGGTGGGGGATCGTCTTGCTATGCCACTTTACGGGAGGGGAACGGATCTGCGCAGGCGCAGAGGGCGAAAAGCAGAGATAACGCTCTTTTCTTCTCGCTCGGAAAAGTGAGATCGTAAGGAGGCACTGGAGAGGAAGTCCTCTTTATTTTCTACCATGCGTGTCCTCGTTTTGCGAAGTAACGAGACGACGGGACGCGGCGAGTGACACGACGTCCCGCAGAATGCATACTGAGGGTGGCGCCAACGAATGTGGGCCCAGGGGACAAACCTCCTCAAATGCACGAATAGGTATATTATTAACCCACATTCATTAAAATGGTAGGTAAACAAATAATGCGCAATCGAAAAATACGCGGAATTATCAGGGACTGATTTCTTCCATATAAATTTGTTATTTTCACTGATGGAGGGATCTTTTTCATACTATTTTGCAGGACTGAAAACAAGTTCCTGTCAGAGTTAAAAAATTCAATGAAGTAATTGTGATTAACCAATCTAACACAACCCAGGGCTTAGGGTAAACTCTTTGGATTATACTTGCTGGAATATTAGCCGAAAAATTCATCGGTCCAGAATTTTTAGACGAAGGAAAAGACATCGTAATTCCAGTAAAAAACGAGCGCGATTTCCGAGAGGTATCGACGAATTTTTACAAAAAAGAAATGACAAAAACAGTTATTTCTTGTCGTTCTTTCCACGTTCTTTCTTCAGAGAAGCTAATACGGTAGATTAGGTAAGGTGTTAGTACACCCCCTGCCATACGCCACTGGCGACTTGTATGGTACAAATTTAAAATCTAAACCCGAAAAATATTTTTTCATATAAATATACTTCATGTACTCATGTGATGTCACTGACTGACTGATGGGCGTTTACCCATACTTTTCTGTCTGAATTTACCTAAGAATGAGCTAGAAATAATATCATCGATTTTTCTTTAAATATAAGATGTAAAGAATGTATGCTCCCAATTAGTTCAAGCATAAGCAATGGTCACGAGAATCATCTATTATATTAAAAAATCAAATGATCTCAGCCTGAATTTTAGCATCGAAAAGCATGAAGAGATATTTCTCTAAAATCATGAAAATGTTTTGATGAAATTAGAAAAATATGAGAGATGAATCCAAAGGTTTTATTTACGAGTGGAGAACCGCTCTTCTCAAACGAGGAATTTAATTCTTGAGTCAACCGACAAATCGAAATTAGCAATACCGAAGGGACGCACTATATTTCGGTAAGACAGGATAAGCCGTAAGCTAAAAAAAAACCCTAATTTTCTCAGAATTCTTCAAAGATAAACGGTTGTCCAGAACGAATATTGAATCAGAGATACGCATTGAAAGGCGAATCATAATTTCTTTACCGTTACGTAACACACGCCCCTAAATTCCTCGAAAGGTTTTAATGTTCATAATGATCCAAGATTGTGTCCGTTATTCGGGAAAAAGCACCTAAGTTTGATTTTTACTTTCACAAATGACATCTCCTAACACTAAATACCGACGTAAGATCTGATGAAATTTATAAGGTCTGGCATTAATAAAACCTTGGCTACGTCTGTAATTACTATGGTGTAGAATTCTTTATGACTCAGAATAAATAGGAATTTGAGAGCATTGCGAGTTGTGCGTTATAGCATTATGCGCCACTGGATATATTGAGAGGAATTTAATTTGTTAGAAAACTGAAGAAAGTAATATTTCTCGGGTTTCCAACCGGGTTGATTGAACGAATTCGTCCGTAATCGTCGAATACGGACGTATTAGTTCAATTAACCCGGTTGGAAACACGAGAAATATTCCTGCATCATATAAACCGGGAAGACACTAGATCTTTTTTAACTGAAGAAACGTTAGACGAAGGCGTTGTTGATAACATTTAACTGTAATCTTCAAACTAACTGCAAATTAATTTCATACCCTAGAAAGTTTTTCTATTTTTATTTTTTGCAGGAGTAATACGACTTATTCGTTTTATCAAGTGCAATACAAGAGGGGACAGTAACTCCACAAGAATCCGCTCAATGCAATGCAGTCGATACCACTCCGGAAGGCTGCTAAAGGAACACTGATATATTAATAATTTGGTACAGCAGTAAAAACGTAGTAAATAATAGTCTTAACAAAGTTCGTTCATTCCTTTATTTTATAAAAAAATGCTCCTTCGAACAGTCACTTATTACACGATATCCGTGGGAGATTTAAAGTAATAATTATACGATCAACATATTCTGTCGCTGACAAGTAATTCTAACCTGAACCTTAATATCTCTGAATTATATAATTACCTCAGCAGCAGCGAAGAACTTTTTGGGGATCTTAACTTCTACGAACATACATACAAAAAGATATTCAAATTAGTTACAACCTCTTCACTTCGGAATAGTTCTGAAGATAGAGTGAAATATGGCTTTCTTGATTTTCTTCTCTTTCATGATTACCTGAAGGGCAATTAAATTACCTATCGCTTTGAAAAATAAGTACGATGATATTAAGATGTCAAGATGGAGCGAGACTGTTTTTAAATGTATACAGCAAATTGACCAGGACTTAACGACTTCAATGCTTCAGTGATCACACCAAAAAATCTCCGCACATCTTTAACCAAATTGAATCCTTCAAGTTGTCCAGTATCGTGAGGTGATGATGCAAGACGTAAGAATTCCCTCTCGCTACAACAAACCGACTCTTAAACGTTCCAACCTATGAAAGGTTTTCTTTTTCAAACCAGTAGCTAGAGGCGCTATAAGTCAATTTCGAGGATGGTACGAGGAGAAGGAAGGATCGGCTGCGAATGGGAGAGAAGGAAGGAATAATGAGAGGGAGAGAGAGGGTTAAAAGGAGAGGATAGGGTGGCGAAGAATAAAAAAAGGGATGTAAAAAATACGAGAAGCCCTTGAGGCCACAAAGAAGTTTCGATATTTTTTCATCCGGCCGAAAGGGGGAGCAGAGAAAAAGCAATTAAGGAGTTCAATGTACGGTCAATGGCGGTGAGAGACAGGTACGAGATACTCACTGCCCTTCGTCTTTGATATTCTTTTCTGATGAGCTCCGTACGCGCCCGTCAGACGTAAACATGCCCCCGAGAGAAATTACGCGGCGCAACGGAGTGTTTTAATTGCGTCCGAAAATGTCTTCGCCTTTCAATTATGATCCCCTTATCGGAAGCGGCGGACCTATAAAAGCCCCCGCGGGGGGTCGCGACCCGTAATTAGGTCGCCGATACAAGGAGAACGTCTCCCGAGCGATCGTCCATGTTCCACGCCGGGGTCAACGGAAGGATTCATTAGCAATGCCATTTATTTTTCTACCCGTGCTTCGTCATTTATCATGTTTGAATTGTTTTCGTCTCCGGGAGGTCCGGAGGCGCAAAATCTTCGATGGCATTGAGTCGTTTTTCTTTACTCGCATGAGGAACAGACAGAAGAGCGAGGATGGCCACCCAGATCTCTCTTTCAGCTTCGAAATACATGGATTAATCTGGAAGAATGATGCCTCTTTTAAAGCTGTTGTAGCACTACTGAATATATCTTCATTTTATCCGATGCGTTCTCTTCTTTTTAAGAGAAAGTTTCGATTTAACAAGGGAGGAAATAAACTTTGTGAATAATTAGCATACTTTCATCGAGGAAACCCTGCGGCTGAAAACTTCGATAACTTGATCGTTCCTCTAGTCTCGTGCATGAATTAGGAACATGAATATTTCATACAAAAATATTATTGAAGATTATTAATGTTTGACTATTAATGCATAAATTACGGAAGTACCTTTAAGGATGGGATGCATTTTCACACTTAGTTTCAATGAGTCAAAACGGACAATGACTAAAATGTGCTATCAAATATTGTATGAGCACGGTTATTTTCCAAATGAAAGACGTTCGACTAGAGAGAATTTAATCGAAATTTCGATAGGGAACACTTAACGTGGAAATAGTGTGCCTTTCCTTTACTAAAACTTACTTCTTCGATCTATCTCCGACTGAGGAATCGATTCATTACTCATTGGAAGGAGCAAAATACAATCAAAACACTCGTAAGGCAACCGTTGCGAAAAATCTCGGCGAATGACTACTACGGATAAGCAATTCTTTACCTCACAAAATAACACGTATTTTACTTCCTCGTCTGAAACATACATTTACGTAGAGGAAAAAACATTTCAATTATGTTAAGGTGAGAACCATTCCGGTACCTAATTAAGACCCTCGTTCGCTATCTTGCCCACTCTCCCATTTCTTCGGACACGGAACATTTCACCGCATCGATAACTATTTTGGGTCGTTAGGACCCACGTATGTCTTAAATCTAACTTCTTCCGAAAGGGCTTCCGATGTTTTTTTCCCTTTCACCCTCGGAGAATGTTTTTCGAGCGTGGGAGAAGTGGGACTTGTTTCTTTTTCCTTCACTATCGGCATCGCTCTCTCCTCCCAAGGGTCGATGACTAAAAATAGTTGGTTTCCCATCTACTCTTCTGAAATATCTATGAAGTTGGGCGAGGATGTAGCAGCACGTTCGTGATAAGGACGGCAAATGGGTTCCTTTAAAGGGCAACGTCTCGACGCGGATCAATCGCTTTTAATTAAGTTAAAAAGGGGAGATTTGTTTTCTGGAGACCGTATACCTAAATAGAATTCCTTAATCGACGTCTTACAAGGAGCTTGGCTACCTTAGCGGTGTCTGGAGTCAATTGATACAAATGGAGGACTGTTTAGAATTCTAACAACGATCCCATTAGCATGACGTCCAAAAATTTGTTAGAAATAACATGAAAAATTCCTTCTCTAAACCAAGCGGTATAAGAAACAAAATCGCTCATAGTACATACACTGCTAAATTATCAATATTATTTACAGAGATACACCAAGTCGATCATATAGAAAAGACACCCAATAACCGGCAAAGAAAAACAACTTTCCACCGCTGTACAAGAGGAATAACAAAGGAATAACAAGTGTGAAAAATAGCGACATGACTGGGACTCGAACCCAGGTCTCCCACTTTCCGGGCAGGTACCACTGAACTACCATGCCGCCCGGAAAGTGGGAGACGTTGGTTCGAGTCCCAGTCATGTCGCTATTTTTCACACTTGTTATTCCTTTGGGATCAGCTGCACGACTTCATCGTGCAAAGAAGTTCACCTTTCCTTAATCTTTGCTGTACAAAAGTTCAGAAATTTGTCGATGATAATGCACTTACACTAACAATAATCTCTAAACCAACAAAACAAAACCGAGAGGGTTAAGTACATTTCATATGAACATGTTTCTCCTAGAAATTTGTTCAAAGGGGAAAATGCGCATATGAGACATCCTTAATTCCCTCAAAAGACCCAAAATGGTTGCATGCAGCAATTGTTTTCAAATACACCCCGAACAGAAATCCTCTGTTTTCTTAGCCGAAACGATTCCATGTTTTAAGCAATTCACAGCCATGTTAATAGAGGCCTTGGAAGTGTTAGATAAGGGGTATGAGGAGGAGGCCACCTCGACTAACCTGGTGGTAGTAATCCAGCGAAGAGTAGCCAGGTTGTCCATAGTAAAATTTCTGAAATCGAAATAGCTCATATTTTTAAATATACTAGTAATGGGGGAAAACATCTAATATTACATAAAAATTTAAGTTTCGACATGAGAAAGACCTTCGATAATACAGAAAAGTAATCTTTATTTACGAAAAAGCGTCGTCAGTATTGATTAAGCCGCGACCGTGCCATCTCAATATAAAAACCTGCTCCATATATCAGACAATGACATCTGTGCGGAGCACGCCACGTCGAAAAAACGCCACATTCGTCGGGCTTAAGCACGTTTCTTTCCACTGAGCGGATTCACAGGTAAAGGGAATATAAAGTTTTCTACATAGGAATTCCATCCATTTCCCGGCGAATGAAAAAAAACATCTCCGCATGTCCGGCAAACTCCTCGCAACCTTCGACCCTTCCGTGACTCCTACGATTGGATTTCCGATCGCCAAATCGCGTGCCGACACATTTAAAAACGCATTGTCAGAATGTGGAACGGATCACATTGCACGTGAACAACGTCGAATCTTCTCCAGATTCGTGCCGATCGGAGATGGAACATTGGCCTATCTGGAGGGCGCATTCTCGTCAAGAATCCCAAAAATTCACCCTGACCAGCCCGTGACGGGTCGAAATAAAACAGAGGAACCTTGGTACCCGCCTCGTGCGGTAAGTCCGCGCCCGATAAAGAAGATGAAATGTTGCCGGTCACGACGCACGCATAGCCCCAAGAGAAGCACCAAAAAGAGCCGAGGAAAAGAGATCGAGGAAAAAAACGAACGGAGAATAAAGAACGATGATACGGAAATAAAAAGGTAGGAGGACTTGGTTTCTGAACTGAATCGGTTAGCGCTGCCCCGCCCTTCTGATATCTGTCAGCCCGGCATCATCCTCCCCCAGGGGTTTATACGGGAGAGTCGAGTAGGCAGGCCACCATTAACGCAATGGACGGGGAAGGCCCGGAGGAGCAAGGGCGTTTTGGATACTACTCCGGCGGGCGGTTCTTCAAGAGATGCGGATGGAAGTGAGATGGAGCAGAGGTCAAGGGTGGAGAGTTCTGAGGAGGTATCCAAGGACGGGACACCCAAATTGTGAGGATAAACAAAGAAAATATCAGAAAGGCCATTTGTTCGCGAGATGTGAAAAGTAACCTCAGTGGCAAATGCTACGGTATGATCACGAGCGAGAATCTGCATAATTGCTGCGAGGATGAGCAAGCTATTACTGTGGATAAATGCGACTCTCACGAACCGACCGACCACTGCATAATCAAGATGCCGAACAGGTATTTTATCTTCGACTGGAATACATTCCGAACATCTCTTTGGTCTGCACAGCACAAGCTGTACACTAGATCATGTAATGGAATTTTGAATAAATGCACCCGTTCTCGAAACTAACAAAGATTAATGTGAGAAAGTATAGAGAGATGAATAAGATGAGTAATATTTTCATAACAATTGCATCTGAAACGTAAGTAAGCGCTGAAAATTTTACATGAATTTCATGGATAAAATGAAAAAGAGTGTCGGCGATTAACATTTAGAATGGCAGTAATTTATGTTACGGCATTGATTCTTAATATTAGTCAAATTTTATATGGTAAAAAATGTTGAATGTGCAATGGATACGTAAAATGATTATATTGAAATGATAATATTGAATATATAATGAAACTCTTTATATTTTGGTCAAATTGCAAAATAGATTCTCGTTTTCTAACCACATAACAAATACAACAAGAGAAGATTATGAAATAAGAAAAATTTTACCATAAACTACGGCATTGGAAGTGATACAAATGACAAACAGTAACTTATGAGTGCCTTCTGAAACACTATAGCTGAAAGTTCTTCGAGAACCTAGTTATAGTGATTTCCAAAAGAAATTTATAGAGAGAGAGGGCGATCTTACAAAGTGGATAAGAGAACTGGAAATGTACACATTTTCTAGGACATAAATTACCATGGAAACCAATCAAACAACAATATTAAGTTAAAATATTCTTCTAGATCTCTATCTCTCACAGATGCGACTAAGATATGAAGAAATCTTCTTCCTCATTTCAATTTAAAAGAAGACCTCCACGACCACTTCCACGGTCAAAAATACGAGAAGACAACAGGCCTTGCGGTCTCGGGCCATCGATCAGGGACGTCCTTTTTTGGCGGCATTACACAATGCATATGTTTACGTTTCCACTTCCCGGATCAAGATACCAGAGGCTGAATGAGAGAGAAGATATTTAGCCGAACCTACGTGAGCTATGAAACGACCGACGTCGTTATCTCTACGAATAAAGAAGGGAGTTGCCCATATTTTGGACACATCATATTTGACCCTAGTGTCATTTCTCTACAACCCTTTCCAAGGGCAACGGCGTCCCTGACAAACAGCAACATCGTGACAGGAGATCAGGGGTTCATTCAAAGACAAATACTTCGTGAATAAAAAGACTTGTTACAGCATGCTTTCTAGAGACAAAAATTAGGGCATGAGCTGCTTTAGATGTGCACAAATACTGAAATACTAGCCAAGTCAAGTTACATAAATTAGAACCCATTGTTTTGAAGAAAGTCTCAACATAAAAATGATTAAACAAATATCGAATGTTTAAGACCACATACTTAAAGTAATAAAAGGTTTCCATCACATAACAATCATTCCTTACCACATTTAAAATAATTGAAACGCAATGATATGGACTAACACGACTTGAGGGAAAAGCAAAGAACGTTCTTTACCCTATAATAACTAATCTTTCCATTGATATAAACTAATACCTTTCTTTCTCTTCTTTCTTCTTCGTAATTTTCCTTGCAACTTCTCCTTGTTCAGTGACTTACGCAACCAATGCCGTCTCAATACCTAAGAATTACACTTTCTATGGAATCGTTTTATTTCTTAGGAAGGAAGCAAATGCAACGGTTAATAGGGTAGCAAATCATTACTACTTTATTTACGAGGAAATTTTGCTAGCATTCCAAACACCTTGCCAGTAAAATTGTAATACATGGTTTTAATTTAAAGTTGAGGTTCAAATCTTTTTTAAAATTCACCAGATGCCTATTCATTTCCCGTAGAAATTTCTCCAAAATTCTCAAACGTAAATGGGGAAGGACGAAACTACGTGTATCAGCGACACATTCATTGTCAGACATCAAATAGCTATGTGACATAACTGCAAACAACACGAATTGAGCCAACCAAAACAGGAATATCTTTCCCAAAAGAAAACAATCGACCATTATACGCGATAGAACGCAACTTGTATGCTTATCTAACCGGAGAATTCCGACGTAATGGGTTGAGATGGAGAAAAGGTCCGCAAGGAAAATGGTGTAGTGGACTCCCGTAGTCAGGCGACGGTATAAAGAATGACACGGGACTCCCAATATCAGGGGCCGCCTTACAAAGGGGACGCACGTGCCCATCGGAGAAGGGTTGAAATGACTGGTTCCTCCGCCCTTCTCAGTAGGGCCCAAAAAAAGACGAAATACCCGCGTCTACCATCCGATCGAAAAACGCTCCCTCCCTAAGCGTCTTCGACGTCTGCACTTGCTTCCTGAAGGACACCGCGGGGGGATCCGGAAGATGAGTCTTGCTGAAGACAAATGGTAAACGATCATCGTTCCTTCTCTTGGAAACAGTAGGAGGCTAGATGGGATCGTAAGTTTTTCTTGAGAGGCTAGTAACACGTCTGATGACTTTAAGTTACCATGGAGGATTCATAATTAAAGCTGTCGCTGGGACATGGGTTGATGAGGCGTTTTTGTATTTCTTCTCGAAGATGATTTTTGGGCGTTAATAACGGAGAGTAACTTTATTTTTTGCGTGAACAAACGATCAATGATCGAAGGCGAGGAACTCACCAATCAGACTCGTTTCGATCTAACTGTCACAATTAGTATTTCAGCAGTCACAAACAGTACTACCAAATACCTGGATAATATTATACCGTATATTAGATAAGTAAGAGTACTTTTGCCAAAAATTAAAACTTTTTTAGCGATAAGGGTGATGCACCTTTATTTTCGATAAAATCAGTAAGTAATTTATTTTGCGAAAATTTACAGAAATCAGCATTCAACACTCGTTCTCTACATGAGTTCGATTTTAGAAAGTTATTGGTTAAGTGATTATTTAATTCAAAGCCTCTCCTTTTTCAATTCAGGGGCAGACTTCCTGATTATCTCAAACTTCACAACAGACTTAGTTTATAACGATACAATAATAAAACCTCTTTATTTGGGCGAAATTGAGGCAGAAATCCCCTCTTACATCTAACCAAAATGTTGCAACAAAAAATTGTTTCCTCCGATTAACACTAAGAGAGGAAGTAATCAAAACAATTTGTGATAATTTTGAATAAACTTACTGAAATTTCCAAATAATAAATGAAACATCAAGGAAGCTTTAAGTGACTATGCATTGTAAAATTGGCGACACTGAGGAATACCATAAATGGGTGTGGAAACGTAACAATGAGGAACATACAAAGTTGAGAAGATCTCCAACGTAACGTTGTATAAAAACCAAAGCATCCATTCATTTTATAACTGCAAGAAGGGAATGGTGGTCCATACATTGATGAGAAAATTCCAGATGTTAGCAGTAAGATCTATTAACCCAATTAGGTCCGCTATTTCCGAACATTTACCTCCCAGTAAATGGACGGTTTGAAAAGTAAACAAGATTTCCCCGACCAGAAAACCAATAACTTATCCGCGCAAGGAAAATTTACGCCGAAACTGGAAGTAAATAAAGGAGGATCTTCGCAACGGATATAATGAGAAAATATAAATACTGGGATTATGTTGTTCAATCGTCCACTTAATGAGCCAAGGCAAACGCTGCCTGAGAAATCCAATCGGAAATCTCGACGTGAGGGAAGCACCGCAAACAGCGGTTTGAGAATGGAAACCGTGACCGTCATTACTTCTCTCTCCAGGGTCATTCAATGATTATCTATAATCCTTTACCTTCGGAGATTGTATGCCGAATGAAAAACGACCGAGTGAAAAAGAGAGAACAACCAATTGGTACCCCAATTTCCCGCCTATTAGAGGTCTATTTCTCGGCTACGAAAAATTAGATTTAAGGATGGAAGATCGACTCGCTTTCATAATCTCGCTGGAAACGAGAAAGGAAGCGACCGATTTTCTAATGCGCGCTATGCATCTCCCGAATACAAATTGGTTGTTTGAAGGAAAATGCCGAGCGTGTTCGGTGCTCGGAGTTATCTAGTCCTAGAATCGGAGACACCGTTCGAGTACGAGTTTCCTTCCTTGTCGAGTTCCCTTTTCAGGTTTTGGTAAATTATCTAAAGATGGCTGATAAGTCCGTGTCGTTTGACGTAAAAGATATGGAAAGTCAATATATTGAACAAACTGAACTATTTACGACGAAAATTGGAATTAAATCATCATCAGCTTTGTTTGTAAATAAGGATGAAACTATTAACCAGAGATTTTAGAAAAGGGGGACAATATGAGCATACATCTGAAGTTGAAGAGGTAACTTTCTCTAAAACCATGAAATAAACAAAGCAAAACGATGAACTCAATTGGTTAGAGTCACTATCAGAAGTATTTTTTTAGATAAGTGGTTTTCAAAGTCGTCGATGAGAATGATCATTTGAATTCATTCAAGAACTCCATACTTTCTCAAGAAGTGAAAAATGCAAAAGAAGACATAACTCAAAATTTTGAGATTATGTTGATGTATTGTGCTTTTCTCTTGGCTAGCTCCTTTTTTAAATCATATTGTACCACTTACGAAGCTGAAATATTGCGAGGAAAGAATATCTCCCATTTATTTATTTTACAGATTTTTTTTGAATCACCATTACCGCGTAATTAAACGATTGAAGGTATTCGAAAATTACTTCAGGTGTAAATGAAGATAATAGGGAAAAACGAAAGAAATCTTAGCACTGAGATGCTATGTACAACGAACCAAATAAACTTGAGATGACTGGGCAACAAAGTTCATTAGCTGAATCACACAATGATAAAGTAAAAACGCTGCCATTGAAGGATGATTTCCCATTCAAATACCGAAACTTGAGTTGATGAGGGCTCCCGGATAGCCAAGTGGGCAACACGTTTGACTTCGGCGAAATCGGTTCCGGGTTCGATTCCCGGTGGGAGCCTACGTGTGAAATAACCAAAGCAGTTGAAGCACTTTTAACAATATCACTACTACTTCAGTTGATGAATGACATAACAGAACTTATGCGCACTTTTCAATTTAAATCTGAAATCTACCCGAGTTCAAAGCACTCGATCACAACGCGGAAAAGAACTTCATCAGAAGCATAATGCGTGAAGTGGGAATGGAATTCTTCATATAATTTCAA
The DNA here is from genome assembly GCA_000376725.2 of Ladona fulva. Taxonomy (NCBI): domain Eukaryota; kingdom Metazoa; phylum Arthropoda; class Insecta; order Odonata; family Libellulidae; genus Ladona; species Ladona fulva. Next base: position 138,120 of record KZ308556.1, read on the forward strand.
CAATGGGTGAGAAAACTTTCTTGCGGACTTTTTTTACAGAACGCTCTCCATGTAAGAAGGTAGATGAGAGATAAGGAGGAGAGAAAGAAAGAATTGAGGGGTCCCGTATCTCGGGCCTTATCCCCTTCTTCGCAAGGTTCCTTTACCGACGTCGACGGAAGAGAGAAAAAAGGTTACCTTCCTCTCTCGGTTCTGCAACGGGCGCTTTTTCGCGTCGGTCCGAAGGAAAGGGAACAGTAGATAACAGCTATCTATTAAAACCAGCTTGCCTTTTTACGAAGGCGACTTGCGGAGGCCGAGGCGAGATTCAAGCTGCATATAAAGCCATAACACTTTGTTTTACTGCATAGAAAGGAGGTTACTAATGAGAACATTACGCTTGAATTGCATCCCATCACCGGAAGCAACCGAATTTAACTCAAACGAGCGAACAAACACTCTCATATAAGATCAGAGAAAAGTATGAGCGAAAATTAAGCTAAATGTTGAAAAACAGTACCTTCCTTTAAGATAATGAGAAACACATGCTGTACACCATAACTATAAAGGATTACTTCGAAAGCTGCACCACTGATTGGCATAGTCTAATTTTATGTTTCGCGTTTCTCCGCTGTTTTAGTTCTTTCAGCTCCCGAGAGTTTATCGACAGCAGCTTCGGCTAAAAGAGAATCGCCAATTTTCATTTCGTGCTACGTACAAGAAAGCCTCTCGTATAATCATCCACTTACCATTTGGTTTCATAATTCCTCTATTAGGTAGCGAGCAAATCGATAATTTAAAATGTAAGCAGGAAAGAGTTTCGAGGATCAACAATCTACAATTCTCCCATCGATTATGAGAAATATGCAAACATTGTTATTCTCAGAGAGCTGGATTCTGAGCATCAATTCACAAGGACGAGAGTAAGCGCAAAGCTTGAATAGGCAATAACTGAAAGATCACCTCCCACGGTGAATGTGAATGCACTCGGTGGTTTTCATTGAGCAAACCGTGGGAAGTAAATGATATAATAAACGTAACAAAAACTCTCACCTTCACTTGGATATCGGTAATTTAATGTTGAAACGCAGAACTGAGCGAATCCATCCAATTTACGTAACTCATCTCAACAGATTTACTCCTACTATATGGAATGAATGTCATTAAGGTATCTTTCCGAACGGAAACCCACGACATGTTTTATCATTATTTGTGTCGAAAAATACTCCAAGGTATTACAGAATATATAAATGATGTCAATTTAAATGCAACTCAGAACGAGCAGAATGCTAAAAACCCATAATAGTGGACATTTGACAAAGTAGTGCTGCAGATAGAGAAGCAAACGATGTAAAATCGATCAATCGAAGTAAAACAGACTATTTTTTTTGCTTGTTTCTACAGATGCAAACTATCCTTGATTCCCGTTCCTCAATTAAGGCGGCACGACGAAAAGAGAGAAAAAAGGAGAACGAATTTAGAGGGTTAAAACTCTTACGAGAGAGAAAGACATGAAGAAACCACAGGGAAACCGGATTTCATCCGTCCGTTTCTCCTCCCTAGACACATCGAAGCAATAAAGGGCAAATCCTCTGAAGGCCACGACGATTCCTTCGATTTTCAGCCATCGTAAATAGTTCTCGGATCAAACTCAAGATAATACGCGGTAGTTAAACGCTGCCACAGCAGATAGGTGAGTAATGAGCGGTCCTGCAACGGAGGTCCACCCGCTATGGTCTTTATCTGATAATCATTTCGGAAGAGCCAATCTTTCTACCGTTCTCGCTGATTACAGCACCGAAATTAAGATTATAACCAACTCGTTATCTTTCGTGTTGGGAGGAGATAAGTCAAACAATCCTTTTGTTCCCTGGACCGCTCGGAAGAACTGCTTTGCGTATTTAATAGGTTCACAAATCGGACGCCGATCAAGGAGATAGGTATTTGGTCTTTAACTCGAAAGTAAATGAGTCACCACATGCTGTAAATTGGCAATGATTGCTTATTTAAAGGATATTAAATTCCTGGTTGGAGAATGAAAAGTGCGTAGATTCGATAGATGCAGTAAAAAGAAGTAATGTTAACTTAATGCAATCTTCGTATATTAAGACTTTAAATGGGAAATAATAAAAGATTCTAGATAAGGAACAAGGGAGGTTACTGTGTGTAATGAGGAAGATACGAATTTACGATGAGCGAACGCTTGCGAGGAAGAAAGAAACGAGATAATAGCACCCTTAAAAAATGAACGTCGGCTTCAACCAAGCCATCTTCGAGCGAAAATTGGCACTTTTTTACTCGGTAAAGGAACCGCAAAAATAAACGACCAAAAAATATTTTCGGAGTTCCGGACGCCGTCTCATGCAGTTTCCAGCCATACTTCAGGTCGTGCGAGCACCTCATTTTCTTTCGGCGAAGCCTCTCAAGATGGTTTCATGCCGAAAATTCACCTTTTTATTCCTTATTCTGAGGCGGATTCACTTTCACGTGGACAGATGGCAATTGGTGAGGTGAGGCATGGTTGCGTCGAGGCGTGAAGATTAAGATGAATAAGAAAGCGGAAAACGGGTCATGGTCGCGCAGCTGAAAGGGCTTTAATGAACTGATTTTATTCTCTCGCCTTCCTTTTCACCCCACCCACTCTTTACCACTCCCTCTATACTTCCTCCCCCGTGTACGGAACCCATCCTTTTCTATGCCTATTTATGCCCTTCCGTTCTCCCGCCTTTTACGCAACGCCGCCCTTCCAACGCAAATCGCCAGCGGCGAAAAACAACATATGTAGAACGCGAAGGTTTGATGAAAAGGAAAAGTTGGGAAAATTCTAAAAAGAAATGAGCTAACGAGGATCGCTTCTCGTACTACTTTGAGGAAAACTTATGGAAAATATAGACGCGAAACTATTTCGAAATGCAGAGCTGTTTGAAGTTTGCGAAACTTAGAAACTCGTAAAATGAATTACGTAAGATAACTGCAACCGCGCACACATACAAAACCGACGCTAAATGTGTAATGACTAAGAAATCATGTCGTTATTAGGAATGAACAAGGAATATTGATAAGACAAAGTGATGCACCTGAATTATTAATGAATCGTAATTTCGTAATAGCGAAAAAAAAATTATTCTACTTCTTCACGAGCCATGAATCATCATTAGGTAGAAAAATACAAAACGAAAAAGGTTTTTCAATAATTTTCCATTCTATGCCGAACTAGAAAAAATACACACCCGTCGTGTGTCTACACTACATTTCAACGTCTAAAGAGAAAAGAAAATAACATTTCCCATTATTCCCTGAAGACAATAAATAATGGACTCTGGTTAAATCCTGATCATGCCACAACAGCATTAAATATCAACCAGGACGATCCGTGTGTTTTTTATGTACTACGTACTCAACGTATTAATATTATATCGTAGGAATCAAAGCGTAAGGGAGGGAAAAGCAAACCTTCTTCCGACCACGATTTCACGATATCTAAAACATACGTACATACATACATATTTGGAATGCATAAAAAAATGAGAGGACTTTTTCGTCAGGCAATATTTCAGATGGAGCGGAGATGATAGAACGAGAGGCACACGCACTCCGAAGAGACAAACCAGAATCCTTTGTCGGTCCACTGGACCATGTTCTCAGCATGCAGCGAGAGTTAATATGTATGGGCTTCGTAAAAGACGTTGCCGATTTCGAAACGATCATGGAAGAAGAGACATATTTTATATATGCTACTGATCCGAAAAACTCAATCCCTCGGGAAAAGCGCGGATCTAAACCGCCTCAGTTGTGACTTTCGAAGTTACGAACGAATCAATAATCGGTAGGAATTATTCCCCGCATTTTGCAACCCTACTCTTCATTACTCTTCGTACAATCGATCTTCAGCACTTTCAATAGAGCATTTCATATGAGATGGGAGACGGCCTCGGAAGAAATTGCGCGCTCCAGATCGCGTGACGACACCGAGGAGACTTAAACGAGCGATGAGTGTGAGAACGCTTTCAATCCGACGCGGGAATAGCAGATATCTCGTGGCATTTTTTCCGTAATTCCTACATCAGGCGATTACCAAAGAGTCGTTTCCATTGCCGGAAGCCGAGGACGCGAAAGAGATGCCGCTGAAAACGGCTGCGATTCCTAACACAAGCTCGACGAGATGTTTTCGCAATTCTATCCTTATCACTTCCCTTTAATTACATTGGCCGACTACCGAGTTTGCGCCTTTTCATCTTTCCGATGATAAGGCTTCCGAAAGCCAGAAAATCAATTATATGAGGCAGGCAAATAAAAAGGCAAACTCGTCCCCGCGGGTCAATTGGGAAAGAATTTCTACTTCTCCTTTTTCATGGCTGAGACAAAAGCGAATTCACGTCAAGGGGGTTGTGTTATATATAAACCAGCACTTTAGTTTTCCATTTGGTTTGCAATTAATAATATTTTTTTCTTCTTATTAGGGTCACGTTAGGAGCCTTTTTCAAATTAGAAGAGACATTTCTGCAACGGAGGCGCGAGAAAAATATAACTAACCAAACCGCTGTTAATATAATTAAAGAGAATGGAATAATTTTAGATAAAGGAACTTGTTAAACAGAAGTCCAAAGCTTTCCGAGAACGTTTCGTAATCATTTCTTTCTCCAGTAGCTACTAATTGGGACAAAACGTCCTTCAGAGGAAAAATGAGCAATGCGGCCGCGCAATGAATAAATCTAGCGTCGAGAACAAAGGCGAGGACTTCCTTACAAAAGCGAAAATTACATTTATTTTTCCTTCCTCTCCTTCCAATTAAAAGGACTGCTAAGGAAAAATAGTCGAGAGAGTTAGCAGGGGACGATGACGACGAAGTTTGTAAACAAATGCTTCAGTAACTACACAGATGGGAAATGTGGTAAGATCATTTAAGAACTGAGAGGAAAAGGAACACAGCAGTTACCCAGCAAGCAAGAAAATGTGCCAGGCTTATTACTTCCTTCACGCGTGAGACAAAAAGAGAAGTTAGGCATGAAGATATTGTTTTAAATTTGAGGGCTAGATGAAGACTGAATAGAACTGGAGAGACGGAGATGGAGAAAAAGCAAAATTTGATCTGGAAATCAGCTCGTAAAAGAGAAAGATTAACTTATAAATGGACTCGGGAATTTTATTTATTTCGAGCCAATGAATGTACCAGACAGCCATCGGCCAAAGTTGGTCATTATCGGCCAAAGTCATCGCCAAATCTGCGAGCATCTTCATTCATAAGCTTTCTTGTATGATTTAAATGAAAGATTAAGGCTACATGCTACATGGATTTAATTCATCGAATTATTTATCTGGAAGGTAGATATCTAAAAGTTTAGTAATAGTCACTAAAACTGAATCACAAACATTCATGAGTTACTTAAATAAAAGTACTGAGCAACCAATTTAATGATGAAGGATCTACTTACATTAGCCACTCAATATAAGATAGAGGAAACGAAAAACTATCTTTCGAAGTTTAAAACAGCTATGTACGTGACAAAAAAACGCAGTAACAGGCCTAGAGAGGTGACTTTGTTGAGAAACTTCAGTTAAGTAAAAAAAAACTAAATTTCTGAAAGAAAACAATAAGAGCAAAATACCGTCGCGAAAACTGAGAACAGTCACGGATGGAGCTAAGAAAGAAGGAAACGCAAAAAATAAAACCTCCGCAGTAATTAACCAAACGCAGTGAGCGCTAGAAAACCAGAAAGTCAGGCTCCAAAGAATGTCGCGCAAGAAGCAAAGTAGACTACCAAGGGGAGGAGACATGGGAAGAAAAGTAGCAGACAGTGGGATAAGGATGAGAATAGAAAAAAAGAAACTGCTTACCAAAGACAAGTTAGGAAAAGCAGCTTCCGTCACTCTTCGCGGGGAGGAGACACAATGGGAGGCCAAAAAAGCAGACGCTTAAGAATAGGATGGACGAATAGGGAAGACGCGTAAGTAACGCGGGATATGGTGAATCGATGAAAGAGAAAGCGAGATGAGAAGAGAGAGGATGAATGATGTTATGGGAAAAGAAACGTCTCGGGAATGAGTTTGCGCGAAAAATGGAGTCCGCGGCGGCTGGAGCAAAGGAACGAGAATTGGCCACTACAGTTATCCGTCCACTATGGTCCTTATTAGGTGGGCCAGGGTCATTCATCCTCTTCCTTTCCTTCTCTCGTTCCCCTATTACTTTAGAGAGGGAAAATGAGCTTTCATGCGATATATACGCGGCGAGAGAGGAACTCTTCTTTTATCTTCATCATAATCATATGGCTTCAATAACTCGCGACCATAAAACAGTTCTTTGCCGTCCGCGATGAAACAACGAATTTTATTGTAAGAACTCTCCATCTTCGAGAGAGACGTTCGCGGCGCAATGAACGGGAAGAAATATGCGAACGTGGCGATGGGTGTTTGTCGACCATCGTACGAGGGTAAGGCGATGGGGGAAATGGGAAGGAAAACAGCGAAAAATGTCGGAACGACACTTTGAAGGGCGTTTTTATTTATCACGGAGGAGAAAATGTTTTCCACGGGGAATCGGTAAAATGCAAAAGCGCGCGGATGATTTTTTTTCCAATGAGGTGAGGAGGGACCGATAAATAAGATCGCGGTGGAGGTATTCATCCGACGATTTGCATAGCCGTAAAAAGGGAAGTGTGGGAGAAGAAGAGAAAGGAGACATGGAAAATCAGTGATCCAAGAGTGAAGAGCGTTTACGTTGTTTCATTTTTATCACTCTATGGCGTTTGCATGTTGTTGTAAAGAAAAGGGAAGATTGAAAGTCCTGCATCAGATAGCAAGAAAGTGATTATGATATGCTATCTGAGTTACTCTGAGGAGACAACCTGAAATACCAAGATACGTTTCTTTTTAAATAAGAGAGGGAAGACGTTATTGAAAAATTATTCCAATTTATTAGAGCAGAGCCTGTCAGGTAAAGTTATATGAAGATTCTTTAATTTCTAAACGAAACAATGAAGTTGAATGACAGATATTTTCCTCGTAAATGGCTTGGGAAGATAAAAAAATGCAAGAAAGGATATAGGCAGACTATGCAGATTACTCTTCTTATGTACGAAAGCTGATTCTGTACTTGGCTAACTGAGAATATCTCCTGGGAAATATTTTCCATCATTTCCTAATAATTGAGCAACAGAAAATGAGAAAATACAACAGGTTCTAATTATTTGAAATAGAAATATATCTATCACAATGAAAGCAAAAAGATCACGGTATTTCGGAAAAACGATTTATGTATACGTAATTATGTCAGAGATTTCTAAGGAAAGGCAGTAAAAGAGGAATTAGCTGAAATAGCAGCTATGAAGGAGAGACGTTCAGTAGACGCATGATCGTCTAGGCAAGAAGAGGTGGTTAGCTGCTGGGTTATTGAGATAGGAATGTGGCCTCTCCATAACTTATCCTCTCTCAGAATGTATGTACCGGATGAAACGGGAGACGGAAGGAAATCGCACACGCGCAAAGGTGCAAGAGTTTCTTTACCGGACGGAGGAGAAAATAAAACCCTAAAAATCGCCCGAGAACTCCTCGGCATGCGACTTCTCAAGGCATACGGAGAACTGAAGACGAGGAAGGAATGTCGTCTTGATGGTTTAAGGTTTAAGACTAGATGCGAACGACGCTATGAATCTTTCCTCAAAGATGAAAATTTAGGAACAGGTATCCGCGAAGGAGGCAGTTTTGGGAGCAACATTTGTTGTGAGGTCCGCAGCAAAGAGGAGATTTAATCAGTTGTTGAGAGTAAAACAGGAAATTGATTAAATCGATTAATTCAAGTTACTATAATGTTATAAAAATTATTACTCCAGGATTACTTTAATAATGCAATACATAGACGAATTCGCATAGGCGGCTAGCTACACTTCGGGCTTAGCTAATGGTTCATCTAGTTAAATGAATATTTATGAGATGCAGAATATGTAAAGGGATTACAAATTATCTACTAATTATTACAAAGTTGGAGTATAATAAAGAGGTTCAAATATAAGAGGAATATATAAAACTTTATTCGGACTCCGCCTTTAAGGGGTTCTCTAGCAATGCCACTAATACTCGCGTATGTAACGCCCATTAAAAGTAGTGATAGAAGTATTCCACAACCAAAAGTTCCATTTTAGCTTTAAATATGATGGAACAGGATGCCTTCCAGACGTGGGACAGATATTGCAGTAATACAGTGCGGCAACCCAAGATCAAAATGGTGAAATCAGAGGAGTGATTCACGAAACCGTTATTCATTAGCGAAACTATACCGGAAAACTCAAAGATGATGCAACGAAGGGCGTAAGCGCAAACAATGGAGCTAGCAGTAAAATACGTAAGTTTCCGCTTCTTAAATCGCGGATTTGCAATTCCTAGGCTATCCCGTCAAAACATACGAGAGCATAGCAAGATTCCCATTGTTCGGTCGAAGAACGCTAAAATGGGCGTTGGTTCTCCGTCATTCACTTAGTTCGATAGATCGATAGATATGCGATATTCCACCCCCACTACATCCGCATGATCGGCTGCATGCCTTTTGCGTATTCGTGACTGAATACGCTCAGTAGGAATTAGATTTTCAATCCCTCTCTTCCTTTACATCCTGGACAAAGGGTACTCGAATCTTTCACTTAGCAATTTTGCATTTTAGCCTAGAAGACTCGTTCGGTGGTGCGTTTTTAATCTCGTGAGACGTCGCGGACGCAGTAAAGAGTCTCGGTCTTCCCACGATTCGAAACAATGGAGTGAGGGGAGACAAAAATATGTCTACTGGAAATACAATGGACAATGTACGACATCCGATGGGAGACTCAATACAGGGGACCTTTGTAGGAGGAATATTCGATTGGAAATCTTCAGCGGGGAGATGAGTGATGCGCGGCTTATGAAAGAGATTTCGCGAAGCAAAAGAACCTGTCACAGTCCGGCGGAGACGTCGGAATTAGCCTTTCATAGCGCGTTCCATTATTTTTTATGATTTCGAGTGGGTAACCCTTTCGCTCGTCTTTTGTTTGGAAATGATGCGAAACCACCGTTAACTATTCCGTTTCGGTAAAAGAGTCGCGTGCCGGAGATGATTTATGTTTTATTAAAACCGGAAAACGATCATTGCGTTTGTTTTGGTGCGTAGATTGTCTCAGCCCATGCTATTCAGAAACGCAATTCTTTTCTGGAGAGGAATTTTAAAATATATGCATTCTATACAGTTTTTATGATTATAAAGCTTTCCTTGAAGTACAAGCATCTAATAAAAATCATTATTTCGTTTTACTACATATTATGTACCTTTGCCTGACATTTTCAGTGTCGATTCAATACTTAGGAATTAGATTTTTAGATTTGCACCCCGCGAGTCCAGTGGAGTATGACAGGGGGTGTATTAACACTTTACCTAATCTACAGTATTAGCTTCGCTGATGCTAGTGTCTGTTTTAGTGATTTTTTCGTTGGAAATATTTGTCGATGCCTCTCGGAGATCGTGCTCGTTTTTCAACGGAATTACTGTGTATTTTACTTAACCTAAAAAATCTGAACTGACGAATTTTTCGAAAAGGTTTCTTCGGTAATCAAATCTTCTCTCCGGGAGTGAGTTCACCCGATACTTCCTTTCACTGCGTAATTACTAGAAATTAATATTGTAAGAAACAGGCTTTAAAACCATTACAATTCTAAAGCCCGCTAGGCTCGCTGAGCCTAGAGCAACGAACATCGATGCATAGATACTGCAACACCAACACCAACATTAGCTTACTTACTCTAATATTTGATTCAATAACATATAAGTAGTCCTGTTCGATTCAAGTTCGTAATTGCATCACAACACTAATTAGGAGGTAAACTCTTGTGGGAACCTATGTAGCTCTCGCGATCCACGTTTAAACGTGATATTTATTTTCCAATCGACTATACTCAACAGAGAAGGCTAAACGCAACGTACAGTTACAACAACTGTGGCCACCGCAGAGAAATATTCGATTATTCAACAACTGTAGGCAAAGACGCTCATTCCGCACCGTTACGACACGGACTGTGAGGTTACTCGCGAAAGAGTTAGCGCCTTCGCAGAATCCCATGGGAGAAAGAAATATTCCAATAAGCTTCTTTTAATTGCAGCGGAAATTCCACACGAACACAGAAAGAGCTCCCGTTTTTCTCATGAGAAACCTTCAACTCTGCAGATAACACAAGTATTACTTTACCGGCGACTGAGAGAGCAACCAAGGAAAAATAATATGGCCCACCCTGAGGAAGGGATTCCATAAAAAATGGAGCCCCAAAGCGGACGACATAATGGACAAGGAGGAAAAGAATTGGAGAAGCGATTTCCGTAATGGAATAGGAACGCGGGAGGTAAGAAAGGCAAAAAATAAAGGGGAGAAGATACGGCGCGGATGTATTCGAGGGAGAGAAAGGGAAAAAGTAAAATAAAAGGAGATGACGCTGTCTTGCGTGCGGGACGACCTTGTGCCTCGACACTGTCGCCCTTCAAGATTCCCCATCCTCCCGCTTCCTCTTCACCTAACCTTTTCTCCCACCCCCGCCTACTCAAGGGATACACCGACATAAGGCTCCTGTTTGTCTCCATCAACCGCAAAGAGGATGGTCAATGTATCAAGAGGAGGTAAATCTGATCCTGGGCGAGTGTATACTGAAATATCGATGCAACGAAATCGAAGTAACTCAAATTATTTTCGATTGATCGAAATTCGATGGGTCATAAGTTGATAGATCGATTAATTTTCGAGTCCATCTACCGAATCGATAGACGAGTGCGAGATGTTGAGAATGCGGTGAAACCTATAGATACCGGAAATTCTTGACAGGGAAATCTAAAAGAGGAAGGCGGCGATAGTATTCCGTTCTTTAATTTTTTTGCGAGGAAGTATCTCCTGACTCGGTGACGCCAGAAAACTTACAAAAGGAGAAAGATCGATGATACGGAAAAGCTACGGAAATTAGCTTGCGTAGGAAAACGGAAGGCGCAAATTATCCGGGTGAGTTACTTTTACTCTCAATTCTTACTTGTAATGTTTACATCCCTCCATTCTTACGCCTTGATAACGCAAGTCTCATGTGAAACAAAAATGCGAATAATTAGGTAGATTCAAAACTATGGAATCCAAAATTATGTATTATCGTTATATAATTTATATTATATAATTATATATTGCATATTGTGTTTAATGTGAAAACCGTATCTACTAAAACATAGTACATCAGGAGAGGTGAAGTTTTTTCGATCGAAGGGCCTAATTTAGCATTCGGTTGTAGAAGAAAGGCCTCATGCGAAACCATCAATCCACTCTTTGAGTAGCGAGTTGCCTATATTCAAATAGTTTAGCATCTTAACTGAGCAAAAGAAAAGGAATTTATTCGCTTACTGAATTCAAATCTTATAGTTTCTACTTTATTTTAACTTGGCGTCATGAGCAAGATAGAGGAATAAATTATTTGAATATGGGCATTTGTTTCAGGAAGTGATTAAAAGGTTGCACTCAACGACCTAAAAGGCTGCATTTGCCTTAAATGCTGCCGTTTCCGCATCTATGTGCTGCACCGTATGTGAGTTGCAGCGATGAAAAGTAAGAAGTATAAGAACATAGAATTTTAATCAACGAAACTTCCCTAGAAAGATTAGATACAATTTGGCATAAAAGACAAACAAAACTTTTTACAACAGGTAATATATAGCTATGGATGAGGACGTGCCTCTACAGCAGTACTGATTATAGATCACTAATTGGGTTCCTTTCCTTTACAGATATTTCGAGCGACTTCATAATTAGTTCACGCTATAAACGAGGATAATTCACCATTTCATGGTTGCCTAAAGCTAGCTATGCTAATTCATGGAAGTAAGGCGACCGAATGCAGGAGACTTCTCTGCAAATTTGAGCGAATAGCTAAAATTACACTCGTTTTATTAATTTAACGCTGGAATTTGCGTGAGTATCCTTCAAGTTCTATTTACCGATGTCTCACCGCTCTTGAAACCACTTCTTCGAATTACCTCCGCCCACTACACTCCCTTTCTTCACTCTCCACCCTCATGACTTCATCCTTTTTTTCGCCCCTACAAAACCGGCTACCTCTTCAAAGGGCTTTTATTCCCTCTCCCGGAGACATCTCAGCGTTCAAAAGAACAAGAGGTTTTTTAAGGATGGCGATTCGTCGTACGAGGTCCACGAGATGCTCGTTTTTTATTCCCCGCAACGATGTGTCCGTCCGAAATGGTCCTTGACGCGTCCCGCAGAGAAGAGGACCGCTCGGGCTCTTTGTTTCCTGTCGCGCGATAAAGACCAAGAGCGCCCAAAAGAGTGAGTTATTTCCTCTCTTTTGAAAAATACGGGTAAAGACGGAATAAGCGTTTCGGAGTTGATATAAATGCATATAATAAGTGCAAATGAGGGGTTGTCCGGGAGATGACATCACGCCCACCTCGCGTTATTGGGATAAGGATGGCATAAATTACCTCGAACGAGGGAGAAAACGAAGTGTTTTTGGAAGGGATGTACCGCCTGGAGGGACGAGCCTATCCCTCCTCCGTGGTTTATTACGCCGTTTAAACAGCAAAAATTGGCTTGGAGAAATATCGCCAACGTTCGCCAAATAGAGCTTTGAATATCGCGCATCGTAAAATGCATAGATTTACGATTTTTTGGCAAATGGCGAGGATATCCGATCTCGCGAAATTCTCCTTTCCCGCGAAATTACGAGCGTAAATCATTCACAAATACCACTGCAACACCTTAGTCAGTTGCTTTTATTCATTATCCACCTAATAAATTGGTTGAAATAAAAATTCTACGCCACGCCACGAAATACGTATAAAATTATAAGATCGACGAGGATGGAAAGGCCAGAATTGTTGGTGTTTTACTCTGTGCATCATGAAACTGTATATATAGTAATTTTATGAAATATCCTCATTTTTAGCGTGAAATGAAGTTTACTTAAACGGAGGAGAAGTTTTGGAAAAGATCAAATTATAAAAAAAGTCTTTCAAGAGTCTTAAATTGCTATTAAAGCTAACGATGTGGTATTATCTGTTTGATAAGAAATAAAATAAAGACCGAGGAAATTAGTTGTATGATAAATGAAATATTCAATTATTGCCATCATGAACTATGGAAAGATAAGCCATTCCGGACATCTATATAGCGAAACAAAATAACCAAAAGGTTCAATTTTAAGTTTAAAACTATCCAAAATACTTTAATTTCCACAATCTGAGATTACGACCCCAAAACAACTATCTGCAAATACCGCCGCCCAAAAGCTGTGCTAAATGAATGTACCCTAACCTTGTTTTTTTTTTCCCTGAAGAGTCGGTAACCCCGAAACTGATATTTATTATCAATAGGGGTACCTATATTCCTTTGAATATTATGTTTTTATGTTATATCATGTATGTTTGTATACTTTGTAATGCAAAGGAATAAATACCATTATTATTATTATTATTAAATACCCAACCTTAATCCGAGCCAGACGCTCTACCCTAATCCGTGATCTTCAGTAAAAAGAAAGTGAACTTAAAGTGCTTAATAGAAAACCATGGATAAGACCCTGAGTCAGGAGCCACGGTGAACGAAAGTTTTCCGGCAGGAAGTGAATTTATTCGTCGCCGTCGTCGTATATCCGAATAGCAATTCTCAAATTTAACTGGAGGAGTACATACGAATTATATACAATAATAACCACGCATCCGCGAATAGGATTCGTTGTGATTCATTCGCTCGAGCTGACGTAGGACTTTTTTAAAGCCGAAGCGTTACATGAGGTGCGTTAGTTTTCATCCGATACAACGAAATGAAAAATAATCTGACGTATAGAACGTATAGTCTCGAAGGCGACACTCCCCAACACATTTAAAAAGTTACTTTCTTTCGTCTGTCAACTTCCTCGTACCTCGTTGATATTTCACGGACCGGATGAAATCTGCAATCTCTAAAAGGGCGAGACTCGACTGACAAGGGGCAACCAACACAATGCATAGCGATAATTTCCTTACGAGCGCTACCAACTGAGGCAGGAAAACAGATGAGTGGCGGTGGTCCTTGAGGAACGAGGAAGCTATCGGTAGCCTATTTTTTATTTCTGATTTTCCCACTTCTCACCCGCTTCATTTCGTCAGCCGGTGCGAGAATCAGCCCTAAAGACCTTTGATACCGCAGTTTTAAAAGTCAGAGGTGAGCGAAGGCCGCAATGACGCGGATTCCCGCTGCTTGGTCCACGTCCTTGTTTCCTGCACCTTCCGCGAGTGAACAGAAATACTGCGGGAAGGTCGCGGGTGCAGCCCAAGGAGGGTGACATTCGACGTAGATTAGTCACTCGAGATCGATCGGAAAACAATGGAGTCTTTTTTTGTCTCTCATTTCTTCTCAAATGGGTCACACCAGTCAATAGCATTCTCTGGGTGACGAAAGATCGCGCCTTGGGGACTCACTTTCTAAAATTTATTGCGCGAAAATGCTAATCCGAGGAAGAATATATTTTGATCAGATTCAGAAGGAAGAAAAAGAAGTTCTTTCAAAGTTTCAACGAAAGAAAGGCGTAAAAGAGAAAATTTTCTTAAGATTACGGCTATCATGCTTAAAATTATGATATTCTACTTCATGCATTAGGAATTATAATTTACGTTAACGTGACGTTTTTGCATTACATTGTCCATATTATATTTATAGAATGGATATGGTATCCCGCCAAACCTTATAAGCACGCAAATACATAACGATCTAGAGCAGTGGTTCCCAAACTTATTTGGCCTACCGCCCCTTTTCCAGAAAAAATATTACTCAGCGCCCCCCTGGAAATTAAATTTTTTCTACCTTTTTTTTGTCTCTACCTTTTTCGTAAAATATAGTAAATAAAGGTGTAAATTAGAAACATTGAAGTTTGAAATTATGAACGCGCGCGCGTTTACGCGCGTAAAAACGCTTCCACGCTGCAGTTTTAAATCAATTTAACGGTGAAATTAGGTTTTACATTTACGTTTTAAATTCTTAAGCTTAATTTAAATGGTAAAAGAACGTTTCTGCGGTTGGCCTCTTAATGCTGAATTAAGTTAATTGAGTTATGTTTTCACAAGTCATTCCATGACTTTTTCTGTGAGGCCCTCGCGAAGTCACAAAATCTCTCACGTGATCGTAATTCGTAACATATTTGTAATCGAAATCCGCGGGGCCCTGTTAGCGCGGGTCCCGGTGCCGTCGCACCACTTGCCACCCCAAAAGTGGCACCACATGAACAGTGGCAGTGCGCGATTGCACATACCTCAATGCAAGTGAGGGAGTATGCGGGAACGGAGCCAACGTCCAGTACGTTGTTCAAAGAAAAATTAAGCGTTATGAGCGGAATACATAAGTCAATTTTTCTAAATCTTCTCTTCTTTCTTTTATGCTTTCACCGCCCCCTTACAGTTATTCATCGCCCCCCAAATGCACATGTGGTCATCACCGCCCCCCTGGATCGCTGCAGCGCCCACTTTGGGAAGCACTGATCTAGAGCTTAATAATCCTGACAATAATACTCTCTTAGCGAAACCGGTCGCGTGTAATAAAACGTGTGGTAAAAGCACAAATTATATTTTTCTTCTGTAACGTAAACAAAACTTACTATTGCTCCATAAATTCATCCGTAATTTAATTTTTACGGAGAAGATAGGTACATATTTTTTCGATATCTGAAATTCAGATAACCATCTGACAGCGAATATTTTTTGGGAAATTCATTTATTTTTTTTTGAAAGATATTGACCTCATACAATACAAATGTATTTTAAAGATACGATACTCAAGCGATAAACCACAAATACGGGGATCTGTTTTCCTGAAGACGTTAATGGAAAGATGCATGATAAAAAATATAGATTAGAGCCGATTATTTAGAAAGTTTCTTGAATTTTTAAAGATTAAGACTGGTGGTATAACACCTATAAATATGGGCATATCTATTAGTGTGCCGTTTTCTAATCCAGTATGTCTTGCATGGGATTCGAAACCACAGAGAAAGCGATCTAAATATTTCTTTACTGGTAATTTTAAGAAACTCCGTTACATAAGTATAGCACAATAATTCCGACGAGATAATCATCTATCGGCGAATAACATTATGGTAGCTTTTTCTTACGGAGAGGGTGTTTCCGTAACTTACGCCGAGTAACAAAACATCAGGCCATAAAAACGTTCCTTAGAGAGAAAAACTAAATGCCTTTCGCGCTCTGTTCAATTTTACGACGACCTTATTTTCGCGAGTAAAGCCGGCGAATTAACCAGTATTTCAAAAGCGTAGATCTCATCTATGCGGGAGGACGAGAAACAGTTACCTCGTCCGTTAACTCACCCCCACAAGGATCGCGATATAAAAGAACACTATCTGCGTTTTCCATCTTTTCCACGGAAAAAGTCCTTAACTGCGGCAGCAAGCGGCCTGACTTAAGAACAAAGGAAAGGGCTTCGGGAGCACAATGGCAAACAACTGGAAGCACGAGTGGCGAAAAATTTCCTTCAACTTAACGCTATATTTTCCTTTTCCTATACCCTATCCTCCGTGTATCATGATTTCGAGGAAACAAAGGCTTAAAAGGGGTCACGGCTGGAAGAGAAATAGGTGAGGGTAGTCCGCAAAACCCTGTCTGACCATTAAAAGTAGAGAAAATAAAAATTTATCGAAAAAAGGTAGCCTGCAAGTAAAGGGAAAAGTATTCGCCGTCGAGTTGGAATATTCCGGGCTTTTTTCCTCGACGCTCGTTCATCAAGGAGTAAGAAAGAACCTTCCTAGAAATCCGAAGATATGCTCGACTTCCTATGACCACAGCTTCTAGAATTCCTTTTCTGATATTTCTTTTTCACTTCACAGAAGAGCACGACAAGTGAGATACGAAATGACAATCCAAAGACCAGACGCATTGTCTTCCGTCGCAAACATTTTTGCTTCAATGCAGGAGTGCAATTTATTTCTCTTGGAAATTAAACAATACCTTTCATAAGAATTAAAATTTGAAGTTACGTAAGATTTAATTTTTTTATTTCAAATCTTTCTATTGTACTAGAGCGATAGTATGAGATCAATGCGATAAAATCTACGTGTATTAATTTATAGTGAATACTTTCTTTGCCTGATAATGAGTCACTTACAATTATCACTTTTACATAAAAAGATTCTCAGTACATTGAATCACACAATTTACCCTTGAAGACCTAAAAGGCTCTAACTGGCATAGTTGAAGAGGTATAATTTTTCGTTTCAAGATTTGAGTTAATACTTTTGATCCCTTTAATGATTTGAAAAACTCATGGTTAACCTTCAAAATTACTTGTCCGATAAAGCAATTATTCTCCTTTATAGCAATGGTGCTTAATATTTTACCCTAAGAACACCTAAATGCCAATTGGAAAAGAACACCGACAAAGAAAAATCACCCATTCACATTCGAGTCAAAACCGGTAATTAAATGAAGAAAAACCCTGGAACATTATGGAAATTTATTCAAAGTAGAAAAATGCGGAACCACACATACAAGTTCCAAGGCCAGATGCTACGCTAATCATAATTTAGAGCCGAAATATTTCAGTCTCATTTCAACGTACTAGGATTTAGATTAAATTCCTTTTGGCAAGTAAGAGTTTGAAAAAAAGAGAATGTGAAGAGTAGGAATAGCTACAGCTTCTGCAGCAGCGAATGTAACTCGGTGACGAAGTGTTAACCACATCGTGACCGATGCATCCTTCCCAGAAATCCTGGAAATACCAGCGAGTTAAACAGCGAGCATCTCCACCGTGTCGCAATGCGTTAACGAGACACAAGGAAGCATTAAAATAAAGCGAATGAATCGCGCTAATTTCTCTCTTTCTTTCCGAGGCGGATGGAAAAAAGGGATCCAAGGAAAGCTTCGTTAATTACCTACCTCGTGAGAGTACGAAACGTCCCCCAATAGAGAAAAAGTGGGATATTGCTGAACGCGTGGGATGAAAGGCGGGGAAATACAACGACGGTGCACGATCGTCGAGAAATCGGAAAAAAGAAAAATGAAAAGTTCCGAGCGCTTTGGGTGCCCGATGTTTCCGTTCGAGGTCGCTAGAGGCGCAATGCAGGTTGCATTCGCTGGGTTTCGGGAGGAGAAAGAAGAGAGAAGTTTGATTGCTTTGGGGGAATCGGCGGTTCGTGAATGCGAATTAGCCTCGTGAGGCGAAACGCGAATCTCTGGCGGTAATAAAGAAAGCGCGGAGGGAGACTATGTCCTCGTATAATCCTGAACGGAAAAAAGAAGAAACGACCGCAATAAACAGTTCCTCCCGCGAAGATATTTTTCGCATTCCTATGGAGGTCACGCTTTCGCGTGATGCGACAATTGGTCGTCTCGTTATCACGTCTGGACGATGATTTTTAGGACTAATTATAGATGTTCGTGTAACAAGACCAACGAAAACTGAATTTGTCAGAGATGAGATGTGCAAATATGTCAGCTCGAAGAATTCAAAAGAGCCGATGGAAATATAGCGAGACGGATGGTGTGGGAAGGACGGCTGAATGGATGGGCGCATCACGAAAAAAATCATACAATTTTTTGTCGAATCCGGTTTCGTTTTCCCGTGATAGGATCGGTAAACTTGACTTTTTAGAGCCTCGGAAAGGAATCCTACGATCCGTCGAAGAATGATTAATAGATGAGGTAAATATGCGAGGACGCGGCTCGTTCCGATCGCTTCAAAACAAATCCTTCATCCGTGTTTTTATCGGAGAATGCGCAACAGTAAAACGTGACCTAAGTGTCTGCGGATAAATGGTTTGCAGTTCCTTGTTTACCGAGGCAGGCAATTTCAGCTTAAAATGCAGCGAACTGATCATCACGAAGGCTTTATCGACTGATGAAAGGAGTTTCCAACCTCTAGGATCATTTCTTCCGAGAAGATGAGTTATGACTATGAAAACACCCTTTCATTTGTGTCTATTGCAAAACGCAGAAATTTCAATATCTACCAGGCTGTTTGGATGAGCGGTAAACAGAGGTCGTCGGTTCAAATTCTGTTATAGTCATTGGCTATGAGATAATCACCTGTGCTGTTATGCCCCTTCAATGGGCGTTATCTAAAAGTTGTTCTCGATCGACAAAAATTAATTTCCTAGTGTCCATTCAAAGCCTATACTCTGACTCGTATATGGAAGTCAGTAACAAAAATCAATTAATAAGGAAACAAATGGAATATACGAACGAGTATAATTATTAACACGAATTGGCCGCTTGAGAAGCTCGCGAACTCAAATTAAAAGATGATAACTTGTCCTTGTTACCGGCTAATTAAAAGATGATAACTTGTCCTAGTTACTTGCTACATTCCTTTCTACTAGAGTAAACCTTTCATTTGTATATTTATCAGCATTTATTTAACGTCAAGATCAACACAACCACAAAAAACATGAATATTTCATTAGTTTCATTATCAATCCCTCGGTAGGAGCTCTATGCTCATCTCGTCCGAGTTGCTTCAACTCTATGCTAAAAAAAAGACGAAAGTTGGAAATGATTAGAATTATAAACCATCTCCAAGTGACAGAGAATCATAAAAAAACCTTTTTTGTATACTGAATCCATTCTGCATTTCGACGCCTTTGAGAGAAATATGCTGAGGGACAAGGTTCGGAGGTGCTAAAGTGAGCAACGAAAAAACCAAAGACGACACACTTAGCACCGGGATTACGAACTAGGTAAAGTCTCATTCTTTCCCAATATCTTTCGTGCACTACCCCGGGCTTTAAGCGTGACCTACCGCCACGTCCGATGCTTACTGCGGCATTAAAGGTCACGTTCCTCGTAGAAAGTCACAATTGTTCCTATTCCCTTCCCGTCCTGTACAGGGCGAGGGTCAATCCCTCCCTTGCCCTACCGTAAGACTGGAAGGAATGACAAAAAGGAGAAAACTAACATAACGAAGGAAAGGGGAGAGAAAATAGCATCCTCCTTTGCCGCGCACCTGCCGCAACTGCATTGCCCCCTGACGTTAATCACCCTAGCGTCCAGTCCCGAATTCATTTGCGCACGAGGCGACGCTAATTACTTCCCCATTCCCCTCGCTTCTGCTCGGTGTATAGCAAAAGCCACCACCTTCTTTTCCCTCCTCATCTCGGAGGCCAATTATTTCCCGCAAACGTGCATTTGTCGCTTTAAAAGAGCACGTAGCAATCTCCGTGTTTTCATTCGGGGCGAGCGGAGGATCTCGTCACGAGAGCGATGGCAGCACCCATTTTCGTGATCGGCCGGAAATGAGACAAGTAATGAGGCTGGTATGATTTCCGATCGAATCGAGCGTGATGTCTCGAAAGCGGGGTAATTAAACGCAATTTATATCGATCTGGCGTGTAGAACTAATTCACTCGCATGTCCCGAGGTAATTGATTAATCATCGCGAAGAGCTCTCGTAAGCTGTTTCGCATCCTTTTTTATGAAGGGGGAGTTAATTTTTTTGGCCGAGAGATATTCAAGGCACGACCACGAAATGCTCGGTACCATCCCTTTCCTAATCGTGTTTCTCGCTAATTTTGCTAATCTTTAGTGATGGCCATGGAGATACTTCTAAGCTCATTACGAGGATTCATTATTCAATAATTGTAATAGAATTTTCAAGGAGTTGAGACATGGAGAATTCATACCTTTATAATTAATAATAATTAAATATTGTTATTGATATTGATGTTATATTTTATGTTCATTACTATGATATTCAGATTATTACGGTTCTCACGTTTGCGTATATAAACGTTAAAGATTAGTGATCTGCGAAAAATTTGAATATGTTGAGTTAAATTTTAGTCGATCATTAACGATTGAATAATTGCCAAAGATTTAAGAGTAAACTGTAAACTATAGCTATGTCATACTCTATTAACTTTTTCCTGGATAAAATCGTGCGATTTTACATTCTTCCATGTTATTTACAGAATACTTAAATAGATATTAATTATCATCAAATAATGACCGCAATCTACGGCTAAAATCTCTAAATTGAAAAACTAAACTGGTTTATTTTAATAGTCAATATACAATATCTTCAGGCACAGGATGAAGAGACGTCAGAAATTATTTCACCGCTCAATAGCAACCTTCCATTAATGAGTACTAAGTCGATGCCTGTGTCGTTTGAAAAGATGAAAAGCATCGGAAACTGCCTTCATAAGACACCGTATTTGATGAGAGACATTTCTTTCATTTCGATAATTTGGCTGAATAATCACGCCGATCCAATGCAAGGAACTATTCCAACTTTAACTTAACGGGGGAGGATCATACCTCTACAAGCGCCATTTCATACTAATAATTACTGGTAGCAAGAAAAGAGGTATGATCCTCTATTCACACCGTTAACGAGGGTGAAGATTATTAACTTCGGAGCACTCAAGAATTTTATCAAACAGAATACTGAGAGTATAATTTTATTTAAGAACCACACAATGGTCGACTCTACAGTAATTACGTTCACAGATATTTTTTCACTTTCCGACGACTCTAAGATAGCCTACATATAATGACTCCCAAGGATTTATACGCTAGCGCTACAAAGAAAACCGATAATTAGCCTCTTTTCCTAAAAGGCCTGCGGCAAAGGGCAATCATCGAGGAGCTTCCGCAGCAATTGTTCACGGCAATCATCTCACGTAGAGAACCTAAACCTCCCCCGAGTGGTAAACGACGGCAATAATTAGACGACTGCGAACCTAACTATACCTAATGCGATAAAAGGCGCGGTCGAATCCTACCGAGCAAGCAATTAAAACAAAACTTACGAGCCATCCCTGGGCCGTAATTTATGCACGCCCCGCGCAAAAAATAACACCCGACTCCGCTGTAACATTTTAGGCTCACTTTCTCAAGTAAACCGGAGCGACATAGTTTTTCATCCTCCCCTCTTCGTCTCTCTCTGAGAGATGCGAAACAAAAGAGTTACGATGGTCGTCTGAAAAGAGACGCATCGAATCGAAGCCGACCACCCATGGCATTGTGTAGGGGAAAAAACCACCTCAACCAGTAACTGTTCCCACGTCACATTGCGCGAACCTCATTGTTAACACACGCGGGAGGCACGTCTTTTTTTATCGGGGTTAAGCCGTAGGCGGAAATCCTGGATTGGTTGGGAAGGAGGATTTCGCGCCGCGTGTACGCAGAGTACTACTACATCGTTTCTGTACAGTGTCTTCATTGTACCGCGTCGATTGAATACGCGGTCGGCATGATGCTTTATAAAGCCATTCATGTATCGTGAATCTCTGAGAGATTAACATCGACGTTGCACAACAGGTGGTCATAAATAACGCAACTACAATCACGATTCATCGCTTATGAAAATATTAATTACTTAAGAAAAATATCATAAATGCCAAGTTAGAAAATAGTAATTTTACGAAGTTTATGTCGAGGAATGTTTCTTTAAAATGTTTTCTTAATATTTTAGATAACATATATTTGTTTTGCAACAGAACATCTGATAAGCAATTCTTTTACTTGCCACTACTACTGAGAAAAGGTGGATTTTATAATCATAAGCACTCACTTTTCCGTACTCAGATGCAAAATGTTGTTCTTTACAGCGGACTTTCTTAATGTTTCAGCTCCTATACCAAGTGCATTTAATTAATATTCATATTATTTAAGATTCATAGCAGACGAAAAATGGCTGTAATTCATTCATTGAATTAATTTCGTATCCAGATCATGCGCTTCTCAGGGAAATGAAATTCACGAAATCCACAAGCAACCAAATCAACAAATAGAGCATTCCTCGCAAACATTTTAAATGATTTTAGGTAGAATGCTTCTGGGAGATTAGCTGATTAATTTAATATACCATTTTTCACTTTGACTTCGTGACTGTCGTTAACGGAAAAGCGAACTTTAGATAATATTTATTATGCCAATTTCAATTAGTTTTGATGGAACTTTTACAAACTATTATTTAATTGGTGATGTTTCTCTTACATGGGGCGTTTTACGGCAGTAGGTACCTATCCATCAGATCGATCTTATAGTTATAACACTTCAATAACTACTTCCATGTTTCCGTTTAGTTTTTAAGAGCGATAACTTAGTTTTCATCAATGAGAAAGCTTTGAATGCCTCCCTGGTTCTAAAAATAACCTTCCAGACAGCGGTGCACTTCCCAGGGCCCAACCCCCAGCCAATGTCACTATATTTGCTATGAGAAGGACGATCCCTAGGCACTCACGTAGGTATTGGGTGGGATACGAAAAGGATGTAAGGATGTTGACTGCAACAGTTGGGTGCTAAGGGGAAAGGAGGAAGTGGGAGGGAAAGAGAGAGGTGTGTGAGACAGCCCGCATCCTGCGTCCCAGACTGCCTGGGGCCCTCGAGGAGAGAGTGGGCGGCGTGGGACACTATATGAAAACAAGCCATCCCTCCTCTATAAGGTAATGGGCAGAGGGATTTTTTCCTAAGGTTTCCGAGCCTCTCGGCACATCTTCGAAGGGAGGTAGCAATCTCTTCTTCCGATGCCATATATCCTGAGGCAGAAAGGCGAGCTCCCACCTTATAATTACCTCTCCCAAAATTGCGGGAACTAATCATCGCTCTCTCTAGTTGGAAAGGCCAGTACTCATCCTCATAACAAATCTTTCGTATTCAGCACCACCCTCGCAAAATCTGTACGTTTTGAAACGAGTTGAAGCTTTTCCCTCACTAAGCCCCTTTTTCTGCGAATTTTATTTCATTAAGGCCCAAATCGGGGCCGTCTTAGTTCGTGTGAGGTCCACACTTAAAACAGAGAATCTGAACGAGCGGTTTTCCAACGCGCGATTAAAAGGCTCCTCGACGATTTAATGGCGAATTTAAGTTATAAACGATGATTTTCGTTAATTTTGTTCGATACGGGGAGTGAGATTACTTTAGTTAAGGAGAAATCGGCGACTGGGCATTTCTCGACCGCATGAATCTAATTGATGCGTCAAAGTTGTGGTCATAAAAATGGAGATACTGGTCGTAAATCAGGCGTATTTTTTAGGCTCCGCTTGGCAGTAGGAAGAAAAGGTTATGAATGCCCACACAAAAGAAATAAAAAGAGCGTTATTCGGAATTGAAAGGAAAAAGTCGTCAGACCGCAATCCTTCCTCTCGAATTAATTCGACGATTTCTTCAAATTCGAAAAACGACCGATCGTTTCCTGCGAAGGAAATAAATGTTCGAAGTCGATCGCTTTCTGAGAACCGATCGTCGTTTAGTACTGCAATGGAAAGGATGAGGATTGAGAGCTAAGTTTCCGTAACTTAGATTTCGTCAGCGATCTCAGAGCTATCGTCCGAGGCGTTTCCGGGAGAAGTTATTGTGGTTTTATTATCTGATAAGATTGGAGAAAAAGTAAGAAAAACTATTACAAGTAATAGCGTATCGCGAAAGAGATACGTTATCAATGGTTGGTCAATTCACTTTTGTAGCGATACTTGGAGAACAAACATCTCAATAATCGATAGGAGAGGCTAATGAGTATTTAATAATTCTTCAGTCAACCCTCAAATTAAATACTATTATAATTTCTATCCAACTTTCAATCTTGATAACCTTAACTCAGGTGTCAAAAACTGACTTAATTCAAGGATATAGAGATAACTGGCGTCAAAGAGATATGAGTTTCAAGGTGACAATCTTCTACTTCCTTCCGCCTCAACACATCCTGTTTACGATTTCAGCGTTAAAAATAATATGCAGAGATATGGGTCATTCAACTCCCTGAAAAAAACGCCAGCTTTTATACACTCTTTTCAAGGCAGCCAAGATTACGTAACGTCATCTCGAGATCCCCATTACGGGGAATCGAGCTGAAAAGATACACAGAAGTGAAATAAAGACATAAACCTTATAGATACGGCAACTACTCAAAGGGAAACTCCTGCGCGATAAAATTGAGTAAAAGTATAATTGCAATGGCAGTCGCAACTCCTCCTATCTCTCGCTATCGCAAGAGATCTATCGTCGATCACCTTCCGCTTTCTCTCTCCGTCATCCAAATGCATCTTCAAAGCGAACAATATCGATTCTCTCATCACTCTTCACTTCCTTCCTTTCTCGATCCGAAAGTAATCTCCAGATGAATGATGGCGCACGTCGGTTGCACCTATCCTAGCGTATCTCTGTCCGTATTCTTTCCATTTATCCACCGATCATGGTACGTCTGCCGCTTACGGGAACGTCTCTCGAGAGACACACATCGACCTTTGTTCACTCGACGCTGACGGATCTGGCGCCGCGTACACGTGAACCAGATCCGAAGAGGGAGGTAAAGAGTTGAGGAAATCATCTTTGAGGAAAAGATGAGAGAAAAAGATGAGAGAAAAAGATGAGAGAAAAAGATGAGAACGAATTTATCTGCGAGCGGTTATAAGATACTGATCTTGGTAATGAGCGAAATTAGGTAAAAAATAAATACTATCAATTATGTAGTGGCTGTACAAATTCCTACGATTTGGGATTCCACTGGAATATTATTTCGATTTCAGAATACAAAGTTTCGGCTACCAAAGGTGATTCCGAAAGGGGTTATCTTCGTTACCCGATGTATCACCTACAGTTACGAAATAATATGGAAAATAAGGTTGAGTGAAAGAGCTTTCCAGTTTGTGAGACAGAACCTTCCGGGGCTAAACCTTAGGGATTACGTGAAAAAGTTACCTTTGCAACGAAAGTAGTCACGATTTCAGTGCTGTGTGTGATTATTTGCTTAATGAATGAAATCATGAATCATTTTGCGATTTCAGAGGTTTCATTTTATACCTAATGCGTTTCAATTAACGCTACTTCAGTCTTGTTTTCTCCAACGGCGGTCGTGATTCAAACAATTTACATTTATCAAGACGTATATGTGTATTGAGCAGTAAAATAACGCGGATAATCAATATCCCATAGAAATCGATTGTCTCACATCCATCTGAATTAACACGTATGCACTATACATGGCTTGGATTGGAAAGCAGTAGCCCGCGAACATCAAATTTAAAAAAAATCATATGAGCTAAATATGGTGTACTCCGAAGATATGTGCGTACTTGTTCTCCTTGACCTTAGTGAAGGTTTAGTTCAGTCTCAAAGAATTCGGATGTATGTACTGATGACTACTTTCTATGGAAACAGAGATACCAGGAGATACAAAAACTGGCTCCTTCGCGGAAAAATCTTAGAAAAGTACACGATGGAATTGAAGATGGAGGAAACGCAAAGTTCCGGAAGACTGAGTTGAAGGGAAAAATAAACGGAAATCGGACGAAAGAAAGAAAAAAGTGAAGCAAAGGGGTAGAGTTGGGCATGAAACATTCAAGGCTCGTCCTCATCCAACGCCATGTTCTTCCTGCGAAAGACATACGTATCCGCTAAGTAACCATAAGTAAAAAAGGGACGCGAAGGAGATTTTTCAATGGTCTATTCGTATCTATTGTCGGAGGATGACCAGTTTTCAGAGCCTCTCCACGCCCATCTTCCCTTAACGACTCGCCACACCTCTTTCCGACCATTTCTGAGGCCCTCCTAGTCCGACGTTGCAAAATGGCGGTCTAGATGACGCTAACGACTCGGTCATTACAATCTCCAAGATTATAAGTGGAGGAATTTGGCGTAATTACACGAAACGTCCTTGCCAAACCGGAGATGATAATTAAAACGTATATTTTCGGGCGGTGACTGTTTGCACTGCCATTACTGTTGGGATAACTCACGACCTTTAGCAAGGAAAGAAACTGATCACGTCTACAAAATGTAAAAAAAAGAAAGTTCGAAGGTACGTCGTTACAAAATTAAGAAACAAATAAGAAATACGATCTTGCAGTAAACTCGGGAAAATTTTTCTAGAATTCAGAGGAAGAAATTCATTTTAGTCCCTTATAATACTTTCGTACTTCATGGCTGAAAAGCTTATCAAATCATACATCTTTTTATTTCCATTCTAATTATAATTCGCCGTTATCGGAATTCAATTTATTCAAAATAATATGCTATTTTACATATTTTAATTGAGGTGATAAAGAGGACTACACCAAGTGTTAAATCGAAGCATTTTCAACCGTTAAATATCCAACAAGATATTAACTTTAAAACGGATCATTTGTTCAAGTCATTAGCTTAACGATTTGCACAGGGAATATAATTTACTTAGTAGCAGGTGCAAAAAATTCTTTCGCTGCAACCCCGAAATGTTGAGAAGTCCGTTGCAGACATAATGTCTAAGAATTTGCAGGTGCCTCTAGGAAAAGCATTCATAACACTCTCGGAAGCTTCATTTAACGATCGTAATTACAATAACTGATCGGTCAACAACTTCCTTGATACTACATAAATATTCTTTAATAGAACACTGCTGCCAAGTTTTTGATAAAATTCACTGTCTGCCTCTGTAACTTTAGGAATTGAAATACAAGTTTACATTTCGACACGCAATATAGGTGTAGCTTAACATCACTAGGAGTCGTTTCTTCACAAATTATTCACATTTTCTAGACCTTGGTATGCTTTATGCACATTCCATGTTTTTCCTTAACTATTTAATTTTAATTTGAGATCCACCATAATAGGATATTTATGGGCACTAACCGCGAGTAAATGTTTCCTAATATTTCACGATGATTTTAAACCTTATCTTATAAAATATCTATTCAACTTTCACGGAGACGTAAGGTTCTATTCCAGAAATAAAACAGAGACAGTAACATCGAAACGACAAAATACTACAATGAAAGAACTGAAAATTAAAATCAATTAAATATTAAATAAATATTCAATAATCTGCATTACGATTCAAGAATAGGTTAACCGAGTAAGTAGACAATTCTGTAAAATAAGCAACCTTCTTCGAAGTAATTTATTATCTTCAACGGAATATAACTCACTCGCTAATGATATAATTTATTATCACACAAAAGTATTCCACCAGAGGGTGTCTGCCTTCGAAACTTAAAATCAGTCACAAATTAAGACAAATCTTTCCGGGTCGCACTTCGCAGCAAATCAAAAAGCATTCGGCCTTCGAAAGCAATCCTTGTTTCGGGAAATCTTTACGCTCGATAACGGTTTTAAAAACGCTCAAAGCTAAGCAAAATTTCACGCAAGCCGGGCGGAGCGGAAGAGTACACGAAAAGGAGAATTTAACGCCGCAGAATGTCCTTTTCAAGAAGATTTTATTTGCCCCTGGAGGTCAAGGCTCTGTCACGCTCCCAACGAGTCGGAACTGATACTTTAAAGTTCCTTAGGCGATGTTGTTTCTCTCTCTCTGCTTCTCTTGAGGATGCCGACTGGAGGAGGGTAAAACGAAAGAAGAAATCCCTTTGGGGAGAAGAGAGCGTCGGCGCCAGCTTCGAACCCCAATGGAGGAAGGCGTAAGGAGATAGGGCAAAGCACGAGTACCCGAGGAACTCACGATGGTAACGTCCCCGTGCGTGGGGAGAAAGAGAGAGAGAGAGAGAGAGAGGGGAAAGGGAGAGAGTAGTTCTCCACCGAGACGAACGTGACGTGAAAATTGCTTCTTGTTTATTTTTCGAAGGCGAAAATTTCCGTAGGGAAAAAACTCACCCGTAGCATAAACATATATATTATTTCGACAACCGAGTTGACGCGACTTTATTTTTTCTGAACATACTTCTCCTCGGAAGACTTCTTCGCGTTTTGAAATTCTTTATTTTTTCTGTAAGCTTTCCACAACGCCTTGCTCTTTTTTTTTCTCGCACAAAGGCGTCCTTGTCCACCTTTTTTACGATATCTTCCTCGGCCTTGAAAATCTTATAAGAGTCGCGTTTTTCATCCGGTAAAATGAGGGTAAGGAAATATTTGGTGGTTTTCTAAGCTGGTTAAAATGATGTCGCTTCCGCAACTAATTAACTCACATTTCCTCTCCTTTATATCTCGGCCTTTTTGATAAAGTTGGGAAAAACAGCTTTTAGCGGGGCGAGTCTTTTCCATAATATATTTCCGCTGTCGTTGGTGAACCTTTTAAAAAGATCCTCATACTTCAAAATTTAGTTCTCCAAATTCATTTTATCGAGACGAAGATGAAGTAAGGCAAATGTATCGTAAAGAAGGGAGCTCAATTGAAATGGAATAGTTACAGAAATTTTCCAGTTAAGGCAGCAAGTAATTAAGTCAATAAAGCTTGCTACGATTTCATTTCATCGCAAAATATCCTAAATCAATGGCACAACGTTTGAATATCGCCATACTTTCCTCAGTTTATTTAAGTGACCGCTTTAAAACTTAACATAAATTTCCATCTCTGCTCACAATTTGCATTTTAAAATTGCATAACAGAAACTAACGGCAAAGAGGAGCTTCTTGGTAAGAGCCCTGCGAAACATCAAAAAAAAACTTGACACATCGCATCATTACGAGACTTCCAATTTATTGTGTTCGCCAGTTTTAAGCAAGATATTTGAAATCTAAAAGACAGTTCGCGATAACAATATTAAAAATTATAATTTTTAATCGTACTAATAATTCCTGCCAATCTCACTTCAGGGTCACTATTAATGTACTCTGACGATAGAATGATTTGAATTATTTCAGTTTTCAATTTTCTTCAAGTCACACTTCTTGACTGAAAAAAAATTGAAATTAAATCTCAGAGCGCTGGATTTTATGATCATAAATGCTTTTTTCCTTTATAAGCGAGTACTTAGCGGAGGAAAGAATTAAGAAAAGAAGTTGAAAACAGAATTGACTACGAGTCCCAATAGGTTACGTAATATTTTATTAACACGGATAATCAATTTAGATTGCAACAACTGCCATTTCCACTTCCTGCGATCCTATAACATCTACCCCTCTTCTTTCTCTCAAGTTTATACATATTCCCGAACCTCACATCGTCGCACACCTTTTCTACAATCGATTGATTGCCACCAGATCCCCGCCTTCAATACCAACTTCGAAATCATCTCCCGCGATCACCTCGACACTGGGGACCCCTTGGGAGACTTCAACTCCTGTGGTAATCAACGTCCAACACCGAATGTTCCTTTCCATTGTTCCTTCCGCGGACTCCGCACCCCCTCGCAACAATCGCCTTATTTCTGTTTGGCAGTTTTCTCTCGTCGTCTTACTTTCAATCCAGACGTCTCCGCTCGTTCTCGAGACGGATGAAATGCGGGGATTGAAAGAAAGGAGCTTTCAAAGAGGATTTCCCACACACCAATTTGCCGAGTTTCGACTTCTCCAAGAGATATATTAAAACCTTTAGCTACAGGTTGCTAATTAATCCACTTTCACCTAACCTAACATTAACCAATTAGGACAGGAGAGCTTTAGGTTTCATAACTATGATGAAATTTAACACTAATGCTGAAGTAGACGTAACCTTACATTTTGAAAAAATACATAGAATTTTCAGAACCACAGTATGCGCAAAATTTCAATTCCTCACCCCTTTAACTATCACCTGCTTACATCAAAATTTTATAAAAAACTGATACCGAAAAATGACTTTTAAATTTAAAATCAAATCTTTAAGCTCAAAGTGACTTTTTCAATTAAAATAATCGATTTAAATAAGAACACAGATAATTGTGCATAAGTCCAACGTTGAAAGTTTGGGATATCTCGGAAACGCCAAATTCAGCAATCAGAGGTCCTAGGCGCAAGGACCACTTGGAGGCACCACAAAGAGCGGTAAGGCAGTAACAGTAAAGCCCTCAGCTTTCGCCTAGCGCGTACTGGCAAGTCCGTCCCTGCTTGAAAATATTTTATCCGCGGAGACTTATTGAAACTGTGAAAACTTACAACGTGGTTGGACCATTAAATATAATATCATTAAACGC
>KZ308556.1:178521-248213 GCA_000376725.2 Ladona fulva
ATATACGATAATAGATATATTTTTAAACTAAATTAAGTTTCGTTATTCTAGACGGGGGTGTTTAGTAGTACACAATAATTTGCAAAACTCGTAACTTAACTTTAGGTTAAAAAAAGATCAGAAAAATATATATTTCTTCTCTCGGCTTTGGATATTCTTTGATAATAGCAAAGAAAGCTTTGGAAAACAGTTTAGAGCATAATAATTCCTCTAAAGTTGATGACTTGAAGGAGATTGGACTTTGATAAAGGATTATTAAATTTAGTAACTAATTCCTAAATTCATTCCGATCAAATCTACAACCCTTAAGTGCGAAATACACTACCGACTTTCGAAGGCTTGCGCGACATAATCCCAAAAGCAATCTAACTCCAGATTAGATATCCTCCTCAACTTCTGGACGACACTTCTCCGATATACTTCATCGGTAACATGCGCCCTCCCCATAAGTGGGACAACCATCTTCACTTGTTTCCCGGATCGCCACACAGCATCCAAAAATTCGCACCTTTTGTGCAAGGGACCAATGCTCTCCTCATTCCGATGTATAACTACGTAAAAAATCCATTGAGAACCTAAACACCCAAAGGTAGACACCGTCGAGCCTTTCCTAATTAGCACATCCCGGATCAGTGGCCTCCGGTCCATTCTGCAACTCGAGATTAACACATCCAAGGAGAGGACAGAATACTATCTCTGAAAACCCGAGAGCTAAAACGCCACACCTGTCTCCGGGACTTGATCGCGTGTCGAGGAGCAAAGAAATCGCAAAGGGGAGACTACATAAAGGTGTCTGACGCAAAGAAAGGGGATAAAAAAGTCAGATGGGCTGGCGGTTTTCTGAAAGGCAGGTGGTTGCGCAAGTAATGAGCGAACAGGAGGAAGAATTTCGAGAGGAAAAAGACTATAAAGGGTTCGTTGGGCGGGTGGTTTTTCGGGATGACGAGGTGGTGGCGAACTGGTAGGTTTTTGTCAGCCGCTGCCCTGGAAACAAAAGGCATTCCCGCGGGCGGAACCAAATCCCAGTAGAGGATGACGGGAAGACAACGCCCTCTATATTCCTCGGAAGAATTGGTGGCAAAGCTCTTAGAAGATGGAAGATAAAGAGCGAGCATCAAGGACGGGAGGAGCGGAAGCGGGTGCAGAGTGATGTCGAATGCAGAGCCCAGGTAGGGAAGGGGTAAGGGTCCATAGAAAGAAGAAGGTGAGTCACAAGGATGTGAATGACAGACTGATATAAGTGATAAGGATGATAGATACGTTCCGTAATATTAGTGGAAAACCTGTGCTGTCATTTAGAACGAAGCGAAGTGATAAGTTCATCAAGGAATTGAGAACCAGCTTAATCTTCGATCAATACGATTTCATAATCTTCGCAGTATCGGTAAGTGAAGCTTTCAAAACATTAAAAAATACTAGAGAGATAATTTATTGAGAACTTCTCGGAGACAGACAATGCGATGTAATGGGAAATGAATTTCCCCTCATTGTCGGATCGGCCAAGATTAGAAATTGAATTATATTCTGCCATATATTGTCGGATCGGCCAAGATTTTGGCTGATCCGACAATGAGAGGAAATTCAGGGAAATAGATGGGACTAGTCGTTTTAAGGACTCATTCTTTTCGCGAACGATACGCGATATTTCCAAGATAAAGAAATAGCTCGAACATCCGGTGTCTACTCTCTCCACCCTCTGCCACACGCCGAAAGGCGGCTTGTAGGGTATTGATGTAGATGAAATATTCTGTTCTTATGCTGAAGTTCTGTTACATACACATCAACCTCCTTGATGAATGTTAAATGATATTTGTCAACTTAAGAAACTTCGATGAAAAACTTGAGATTTAGAAAAATTTCCTAGCTCATGCACGAATTCCAAGACCAAATCGAATATGTGTAGCATTGAACATGTATTAAACATTTCCGCAAGCAGTTGGCTGCATTGCAGGTTTCAGCAGCGAATTAAAAC
This sequence comes from Ladona fulva, assembly GCA_000376725.2. NCBI lineage: Eukaryota > Metazoa > Arthropoda > Insecta > Odonata > Libellulidae > Ladona > Ladona fulva. The sequence goes on from KZ308556.1 coordinate 180,494, forward strand.
AAAGTATGAACACGAATAATGATGTATACCCGAACAAAATCCCGAATGAAGTGCAGACATTCGAAAACGTTCGTGGAAATGCGCTTTATACACCAAACGAGCCATTCAACGACAATGCACCAGACTTAAGCGATAAGAGCTTAACACACGTCAAATATTTGACGGGTAAACATGCACAGCCGATGAACGAATTTCTTTATGATCGCACCTGTAGTTCACCAAACCTTACAAAAGCCATTCTCGTCACGTTTCGCACTTAATTTCCGGATGTGGCACTTTCCGCCTTTGACCGCAGTAACCTGAACGAAACCTGAAAGAGAAACGTGATCGTATTCACGCAGTGACCCTCTTTACCGGATTTACTCCAATGCAAACATATACAACAAGGTGCGAGGTTTATTCCATCGCGGCCAACAGGAGCCGGAAAGACGGAGCCGGAAAGACTGATCAGCAATTTGAAATAGAGAATTGGAAACACAAAGCGAATGGGGAGAGTAAAAGAGAGGGGCAAAGAGGAAATAGGTGATAAAAAGGGGAGAACACAACACTGAGGAGGAAGCGGAAGAGAAGCCAGACAGCTTTCACCTTTAAGAGCGCTAAAAGAAATAAGAGAAATGTCAATGGAGACGAACAAGTGAGAATTGGAGGAAAAAGGAGTGGAAATTGCGGAGGCGTGAGAGAAGACGATGTAGATAAAAGAACGAGATAAAAGATACCGTGGCTACTCCGTTCTGGAATCCGATGGACCCGAAAATCTTCGAGGGAGAAGACGCTTCGGTTTGTCTCGATAAGGGATGGTTCATGGGAGGAAGCAGTTAGAACTTGAGGAAAGGTTTCTCAAAAAAAAGACGTTTTAGCGGGTGCCAAGTCAGCATGAATTGAAGCGTCACGCAAATCTCCTGAACGACTTGGTCTTATACTTCTTAAGAACGATGACAGGGTTCGTCATACTGGAAGACACTAAAAGATGCCGCCTTTAGACTTAGTTCCGGAATTATCTTCGACGGGAATTATAAGTATCCGAGAAAGAGATGGTTCCCTTGCTGACTTTGTTAAGCGTAACCGCGAATGATTTTTTAAGCTTGTCAGAATTTTAAAACGCTTTCAAGGAGGAGACTGCTTTCAAGGATGCTTACGACGGGGATATATGACACAGAGTTGATGGGTCACGGAGAAAGAGGATAATAAATACGACAAAATGCGTATTTAAAATCCCCTATCCCTTTCACTTATCAGTGATATATTCCTTTCTTATTCTGGTGACGATGCCTTGTAATTCGTATGCCTTAATTTTGAGCCTTAACCCTTAACATATCGTAGAATGATATTGATATGTGAAACTTTGACAAAAAGTAGTGGTAAAGAAGCGGTGAAGAATTTAATTATACCTAGAACATAGGAAAACGGGTAAGGGTGATTTTGCGCAAAATGGTGCGCACCCAGGAAAAATCACAAGGAAGAATGGACTTGAGAAAATTCTGACGGGACCGGGTCCCGTCAAACTTTTCTCAAGTCCATTCTTTCTTGTGACCTAGAACATGTTTAAATTAAGGTTATTTACGTAAAAGAGTTCATAAGAGCAGTTTTTTTCAAACGCGAACGCATGTAACCTGGGATAAAAATATGCAACAACAGCCTTTTATAATTATACACGATTATTGCTATAGTATAACAGAAATTTCTATTTTATGCTCAGAAAGACATCTCCTTCTATCCACTCAAGCAAGGTTTGAATATTAAGAAACATTATAATTATTCATTTCAAATATTTATGCAACAGCAACACCCATACTGGTATGAGAAAAAAAAACAACAGATTTAATGATGAGGTAAGAGATTAGGATGGCTCATAAAGAAAAAAATTCGGGGAACTTAAATTAATTATAAAGATTGCGGATTAAATAAAGTTGAGTACACTGAACATAAACATATACGACCGGCCCTTGCGTTACTAAACTGCGATGCGAATAAACAGAACGAAATACAAAAAATATTTATGACAGCCACTCATTCCTTTGAATATCTAAAAAAAATCGCTCCAGGAAATGTTAGGAATGAAGATATTAAGATATTTATAAAGGTGGTAACACTCAAAACACTCGAGAAAAAGTAGTCGAATCCAGATAACTTTAATATGATCGCCCTTGCGGCGACAAGGAACAGGTCGAAAGAAACGAATTCAAATAAATACCGAATATTTTCCTTCGCGAAATCTTTCTGCTTTTTCATCGAAATCCTGTGATCCGCGGCCTCCGATCTTTATCTCCATTCACGCAGTCCCATTGAAGTGTCTTCGCTCACTCACGAAAAATTCCGACCTTCAGAGAGATTACTGCTTGGAAAAAATTAAGCAATAAAAACGCCGGAAGGGGCAACACCCACTAAAGAACTACGCGATACATTATTCGCTTCCCAACCTCCCGTCAGATTCCTTCAACTATGGGTGAATGCTAAGTCCTCCATACCCGGAAGCCGAAAAGCATTTCGCCATCGCGAGCACGAAAGAGAACGGGCGGCGACAAATAAAGAAAGAGGCAAAGTAGATAACGGCGCTATTTTACACTTCAACGAAGGGTCTCCAAGGCATTTCCTCTAGCGCCTGAGCTAGAAGGAACTTTTGAGCATAGATGGGCTCATGGTGAATGTATCTATAAATATCAGAAGAAACTTTTATTATACATCGTCAAAATTAAGCAGTGAAAGTAAAATAACATAAAAAATCGTTTCGCTAATTGGATATATTTAGTTCTACTTCAGCTTTTGTCACATCGTGTTCGCTAATTTCACGAATAACATTTTTATAGTAACGTAAAAAAGTACATTGATTTGCTTTTGGGCAATTTCTTTGAGGCAATAGGAAAAAATACCTTTTAATGTACTTCAGCTTCCCGTATATTTCAGTTGGCTACTTTCGCATGGAACTGAAAGGCCATGGGAAAAATGCTGTCCTCGGGAGAATGATAGACCTACAGTGATGATCACATTAGAAACTAGGACAATTTTCAAATGGAGCAATATAATTCTTTTACTACAGTAATTTTTACCATTGTTAGTTATTAATTTATTCGTTAAAGCTGTAATTTTATCTCTTGGAAGCTCTATGTAGTCGTTAATCAGCGTATTTTCAACTTAGCGTATTAAGTTATTCAACTTAATAAGTTAAGTTGAATATACGCTGAAATTAAGCGCTTGTGTCCGCAATATCTTAACTTACAGACATATATGTTAGACATTAATAATACTCTACTACCAGATAAATTTAATCTCGATAAACTCTTGACTAAGTGCCAAAAAGAAGAATCGGAGCGCTATTTCAAATTCGTATTCGGAACACTTTTCCACGGTCCTCCTCGTCTCAGAATGTAACCCAACATATCCATAAACGCACCCAAGCACGAAAAAGAGAGTACGTGTACGCTCCCCGCGGTATCTGCACAATGGTAAAAACGACAAATCCGCTCCTTAAAAGAGCATCCCGAAAGAGTAAAAGGCTTTACTTTCTTTCGACTAGGTAGATCGTATCCGGAGACGTCCTTGAGGTCCATATCCCTCGCTACATCTCCCCCCGTGTCCTTCCCACCCTCAGTCGTTAGTCATATCGGCGGAGGGAGGCCTTGGCAACGACGCCCTCGCCACGGGGCAACTCTCCGTTTTGTGCTCACCCGCCGCCCCCGACTACCACTGGAGGGAGGAACGCAGCATCCCAAAGGAGCAGAGGGAGGGGAAACGGTAGTGGCCGGGGAAATAAAAGGTAAGAGGAGAGGGCGGGGGCATTAAAGCGGCGGGGGAGGTCTGATTGAGTTTGCGCGTGATGCTGGAAGGTTAAGTCATATAAATCTGGCGCGTATATCATTTGAGACGAGTTGGAAAGCGGATGCATTGCGAAGCATTTGAGTAATTTGGTAAATTTGAGTAATTTGAGGAAATTTAATCGAAATTTATTCATTGGTTTGTATTTTGTTTCACAAGAATAGAAAGACTGGGGCATAGACAGATTGGCAAGATCGAGCAGATTCATAAAAAGAACTTACCCTCCCCTTGGGAATGAGGCATGACTTTCTAAGGCTGCGCAACCATAGGAACTAAATTAAATAGCAACAGAAAAGGTTCACATGTTGCCTTAATTATCAAAACTATTAATATTCTAAACCAAAGATCGTTTATATTGATCTAGGACAATGATAATTCATAACCGCTACCAAAACTTCCATCACAAATTCTAGGTATACATGTCTGTCATTTGTGGTTTTACCATTTTACTTTTACCTGATGAAAAACGTATAGGTCCAAACCTATCTTAGAAAAATCTTTTTCGTGGAATCAACACTAATTATTCTTTCAACAAAATTCCATTAAATTATAGTTCCTTCGACAGGTTTTAATGTTAGAGAAAATAGCATTTCTTAGAGATTTATATACGTCTGATATCTCACTAAGATAAGATGAGGTGCATATATTTAACGACCTAAGAGAAAGAAAGAATACACTAATTCGATATTCCAATTGCAACGGAACCGATAATATCACCAATTGTCGTCAACCGCTTTAATACGACGTTCAGCATCATTGGCGCGCATTACTTGGGCAATGGTTAAATTACCTTAGCAATGAAACTCCCTCGTAGATGTCATGGCAGTGTGTGGGCATCTCCAGGATGATGACCTTCGGCCAAGTTTTCTTTACCGAGTTTACCAAAGAAAGCGGTTTCAGTGCGGAGAACTCGCTTCGGAGCTCGCGAATAAGAATTAAAGTTAACGGAGGACCTACATTTACAAAAAAGGAACCTCTAATTGCGAGATATCTCGTATTTCATCTCGGCAGATAAGATCTAGAACGCAGGGCCTCGCCGGTTAAAGCGCCAGAGTTCGGCAGAAGCGTACATGAAGATATTTCGCAAATAAAAATAACGTACCAAAGACCTGGAATGAGATAAGTTATCGGGATATTAACCGGTTTATGGATGGAGGCAATGATGTACAAGCGCATCTTTAAAACCTAAATGCGAGCTCCAAGATTCCTCTCTAATTCATTCCGTACGATAGTTACTATTCCAAGGCGTAGTGCAGGCCATGAAGAGCGGCCCCTCTTTCTCTTATGACAACGCCGAACATTTCAGACATGTTATGTTTCGTCGAAATGAACAAAGGAAGGTTGGATAAGCGATTCGAGGGGATGATCGGGAGACAGGTTTAAAGATAGGAGTTTTACATAGAGCCGTCTCAAAAAAGGAATTGCAAAGAGTGCCGATGCAGGGTCCCTCTACGATGTAGGTTCAAAAGGGCCATCCTTATCGATTCGGGACCCGTATAAATAACCTTCCTTTTCCCTCAAACGGGCCATTGTTTGATTCTCTCCCGGTTGAAGTTTGGATGCGGTGAATCACGACCCGGCCCGACGATGCAACTTGAATCATTCATGAGGCGGCCCGATCTCGGATGGCGAACAATTAAGAAAATGGCTGATTGAAAACATGGGTATCTCATTAATAAGGACACAAAGGACAGGCGGAGAGATGTCCAAGACGATGGAAATGACGAACTGAATGAGAAGGTCGAAAAAGGAGGGTCCGATGAGATGCCAATCCGTCGAAGATGGCGAGGGTTTATCGATTTCCATTCATTTTCATACTTTTCCCTGATTTACGACTTTGAGACGAATCTTTTTCCTTAATTATTTATGCGGGCGAATATCTTAATAATGCTTAAGAATTGAGAATGAGCAACAGGTGCCTACATTACAGCTCGCGACGCCTATGAATAAAGAAGTATGGTTTTAACGTCAAATTTATTATATTTTATGTTTGCTGAGCGGATCCCTCAGATGACTCGTCGAATACGAAGAGGATGTCGGCGAGAACTTTGATGTCCTATCTAGTTGTCAAGGTAATCCATTTTTCCCCAATGCCGTCTTCTGATCAATATACAGGATAAATTGAATATTTTACCAGCAGTAGCCGGTGTTGCAATACGTTTACTTAGGTTGCTGCAGTCAGGGTCATGCCGAGCCGATTTGCCGCCTGAGGCGAGATTTATGCGGACTTTTTATTTTATCCTCAAGTAATTTTACGTGAATTTAGTCGAGAAGAAAAGAGGTTAGATAGCATCTCCACACCTAAATTCATAATTTTGTTACGCAAAACATCTCAAATAAAAAAATTAATATTCATTTTATTATAATGTTCACAATTTAATATTCATTTTGGCGTCCATTAGAAGAGTAAAGTTGCCTCACCACCTCACCGGACGGCATGGCTCTATACGCAGCGTTGTCATACTATTATAAATTAAATTTGACTATTGTATTAAAACCGATACTGTTGTTTTTCAATTTTTATGCACAGAACGTGTTTTTTGAGTCTTCGAGAGTTTTACTAACTTCTAGAAAGGGTATTTTCGCTTATTCAAAGATTACAAACAAACAACAAACAAATTTGCAGCTCCTTTCATTGCTTTTCACTGAATCGCTAAAACAGAAAAATCGCCAACTTAGATTTAGTCCCGTAAATCGCCCCAAAAATAATACCGGTCATCCCAGACCAATATTATCTCAACTTTCGACCCTTGAGATATGATTAGCTTGGTTTGTCGAAAAATATATATATCCCGCGGGAAATATTAAAAACATTACTGAATTCGCAATTCGTAGGTTGATTTCCATTGCCTATATATTCTCGACGAGACAAGATAGTCAAATCCATTACCATTCTGCTCAGGAGTCTATTCTCCCTTTATACGACCCGAATTTGCGTTGAACGACCAGTGAAATAAAGTAAACGTTCGCCTAAACCGCAGTCACACGTGAACAATCATCTCCATTCCACGCTTTCGCATTCTCGAAAATTTCCGCATCCCGATGTCGAAGTGCCATTTGGAGCCTCGTGCTTCTCGTTTCCGCGCCAACTCTTCGCTGAGTCCCTTAGCATTCGCTGCCCCAATCAGATGGGCGACGAAGACACTGGGATCGCCGGAGGGGAGGTGAAAGAATGTCTTGGCAGTTGAGGGAGCGTCGTCGAAACATCATCAGAATGAAGTATTAAGTCCCTTTTATTCAAATGTGTCGCCGATGACGTAATTCCAGGTCGGTGAAATTGAGCGACACCACCCAAGTTACGTGGAGGAGGGCCTACTGAATCTTTCATCTCGACTTCTTCGTGTATTTCTACTAGATACATTGAGGGGGGCAAAATTCATTTCCGTGCGAACAAACAGGATAGAATGACATGATTGATGTCTTCTGTTTTGATGGAAGGGAGGATTAGAAATAATCGAGTTCGACGGAAAGGTTATCGATGTATGCCCGTGTCATCTTAGTCAGTCCTTTTCTGACGGTTAAGGACCTCCCCAGCGTCTTCTGAAAATATACGTAGTAGCTGACAGATGAATTTAAATAATAACTGAAACGGAACTACAGAACAGGTATAGCATATCCTTATTTTCAAAATTTGTGTTAACCACATTATAGAAGGGTTTTCTATTTCCTCATTTAGAAATCTCTACTCCTTACTACTTCGCCGCCAAGGTTTTTAATACAATCTAGAGTTCTTGCAAGCTAAAAGATTTATGATGGAATGACCATTGAAATCCACTTGCTGCAGATTTTATACAAAAATATCTGGCTCTAACCATGAAAATATACATACATCTGGAATTTCGAAAGAAAAATTAGTAATCGAACTCATCACAATAAAATATAATAGTAATAAACGTGCGTAGATGAGAGTAATTAATGATTATGATGATCCAGCAATACCCATCTTGGTATTCCAATTAGAGAAATAGTCAGTGAACACTAAATACGCAGTGACATTGAAAGAAACTGGATTGCCGAAGTTTATTACTTAATTTGATTTGAAAATGTGATAAAATTTTAAACTGGCATATGAAAGTTCCATTACTTACGGTAGTGCAGTACAATACAAAGATTACATAACATTTATGATACTCGTACGTTAAAGTAAGTCGTGCAGAACTTTAAAGGTCATCCTACAATGCATATGTGTGAGCCATCTAAAATTATATCAGCTCTCACATTTTCGTATGAATACATTAGCAGAATATGCATTCCTAAGCTTCCTTATCTGCCAGTTCATCGATGTTATCCCCATGCTCTCGCCATAGACATACCGTGTTGACATTCTTGAAAGTGGAACGCTAAAGTACTCTATCAACGGCGAGGTCTGCTCATCAAAATTCGACCGCGGAATTTGGGAGACATGGAACGGAAGGGAAAAAACACGTCCAGTTATGATTGAGTTGGATGAGAATCAGCAGGTGTATCTGTTTTTTACGACTGCGCATATGAAAAGATCTTTCGGAGGATTGTCGCTGAGCAAAAAACAGCCGAATCCCTTAAGAGATGGAGGAACCTCGGTCGCGCCTTTGATCTGAAGATTAGGATTCCTTAAAAAATTGCCTGCATGAGCAGAGATATGCTATCTTTTTTAGCGATACAGACAGCTATACAAAATTTGGCTTTACTCATGCGGCACCGTCGAGAAAAACAATTTGCTACAGCCGAAATAAAAACAGAGGAAAGACCTTCCGACCGCCCCTTTATGATTTCATGTGATTAATAATCCAATTAGCCATGGATGTTGTCTCTGCGATTTCCCATCTGTTGCTGGAAAGATGACGGCCAAATAAAAATAAAGCGATGGTATCTATAAGAGAATTTTATCACGTGTTGAAGCATTAAAGAGCTGAAGGCTGAGAGCCGCTCTTCTTGTATGTAAATGGTCGCAGAAGTGGTCGAGGGAAGTTTCTTGCCCTTAAAACAGGAATTCATAACATTTCTATCGAGAGGATCGTTGACCAGAATGACTTTATTGCTACAAACAACGCAATGGAGTTATTAAATTTCGGTAGTTGCGGAGAAGATTACCAAGTTTTATCACTTGAACAGGATATTCAGTGAACTTAAAAGCACCCCAATGAGGAACACGAAACAGTTACCCGAGAAATACCCGATGAACGTGAATGCCTTTCACAGTAGACCCTTGGAAATTGGTTGCTATGGAGACTGAGAAGGGAAAACTATTTTAGTAATTTCCATGAACAAGCTATTCTCTTCCTAGCAGGATTATTCAAGAAGTTTCTCTCTAACCGCTCGTGTGGCTGAAAGGTCCTCTCACGAAACTTTGGAGAATATTAAGGGAATGAAACAACCATACGAAGTTAAAATAAGGATTCTAACCCTTTTGGAGCAATAAAGATAACTATCGGGAATATTTTTATACCTCATAACAATCTAGCTAATACCAAAATAATTTTTCCTCTACTGTGCGCGTATTTTCTTACAATGTTATTCTCCAACGTACTTAATTAATAAAATATGATTCACTTCGTGCACAAAGGATTCTTGAAGATATGCATGATGAGTCACAACAAGCGGAAGATTGGGAAGTCAACAAAACGCAGAGCACTGTGAAGTTGGAATTATAGATGCGGAAAATCTGTTCGATCCCATAGGGTTTCTCTCAAAGAAAATAGCTTCTAAAGTTTTCCGATAAATCCTTATCATTTTGCAAAGGACTGATGGAATACACATAAAGACATCAAGCGAAATAAGACAACGCCCTAGGTTACTATATTCAACGCAGACATTAAAAATGTTTCCATTGACATTTACCCACTTATTTCTTGCGATAAATTTCCTTTGAGTCTATGAATGATCGAGCAAAGCGTGGCATAGAATTGTTTCAATAAAATCGTTAAATGCGCCCCCACGCTCGCAACATTCCGCGAACAGCACTATAAAAATTCCGCTCGCGAAAACACACACGCGCAAGAAGTTAAGCTTAATAAAGAACACCTCATTATACAATTCCTTTTGATGTGCGGCCGTTCCGGAGAAGAAAGGACAACGGGGGCGCGTGCGATCGCGAAGGCGTCGCTACCAATGAATGTCGCGCATCATCGCTTATGAAGAGTGGGAGGTTCTTTATAGGATCCAAATGCACGGATGTCGGGTAGAAGTCCGCCCACAAAAGGAAGGCGGAAAAAGGGAGCGAAGGGGAGGATCTTTTAATTTGACAGAATGCCAGTCTTTCTCTTCGGAGGGCCGCCTACTTGAATGAAGAGCTCAAGGCTGAGCGAGGGTGTGCAGCTCGTCTCCGGGGTATTAAGTGACCGATGGGAGTACCAATGAGATGGACCAGACCAGATGGAGAGAAACGAAAGATTGGCGATGAAGGAGGTGAGAAAGTATTACCGTGCATAAGCACATCGTTTTTGCGCTTGTGTCCCGCCTTTCTCCCCCTCCCTCCGACGATGCCGCTCTGATGTCATTTCTATCCCACGACGCGAAAAATGTGGGCGTGTGTGTACGTTTATCTCTTATTATGAGAACACGGGATAGGTCAGAAAGTAATTTAAGTGGATTACGGAATATCTAGAAGCAGGAGTAGGCAGAATTTCTTCAGAGCGAGTAAAGTATGTTTTTAGTTTTCTTTCTCTAAGGATAAGGAAAATCAATTGATGTGAGATGTTTCACTAACATTTGCCTCAGTTTCGCTCATGGCTAATATAACGTTGCTGATTTAATTCGAAATCAACTTAGATACGAGTGATGATGAGTCTGGACACTAATTTAAGTTACACCTTATGGAATCGTATTAATAGTGTTATCCATAGAGTCATGATGATGCTCTTACGTGGACTCGTTCCAGACTGTTAGAAATCTCTCTCAGTGAGGAAAAGAATGGCAAAATACCTAACTCATCTTCTCCAGTAAGCCTGATTCCATCACCAAACCATTCGTAAGGTGATGGTTGAGAAGTTAATGTTCAAACCGACCTTCGAATTCCATTATATTCAGGAAGGAATTTAACGTTTAAGAGATCACCTGCTGGTTGCTCATATAAATTTTGCAAATTCAGATTCCATGAAAATATTCCAGCGATTTTTAAATTTCCACTGTAAAGAACTGCTAGCGTAGAACAAAGCTTGAGATACATTCCGCTGTATTTGAACCTGTTAAACTGTGATTGCTAGTGCTATGTAAAGACGTAGAATAACGGCACAAAGTAACAAAAGAGGACAATTTTACTTCGATTCGAAAAAAATGGAGATACAATATTTGCCAAACAAATTTTCCCGCTATAAAACCGGAATATGTTGAATAAAAATCCCAGTTACATCTTCTATTTTCATCCTCGTGGGCTGAACTCGTTAAATGAAGTTGGTTACTAATCATGTTCCCGATAACCCTAATTAAGCGAGCTTCCTCGTAATCAACTTGCGACGTGTATTCTCTGTATCTCTTTCCCGGCATTTCATTCCGTTAGCACATCCCTTTGGCCAAAGAGTAACCTAAAGACGGGAAATACAAGCAAATGCGGAAATTCAAAGTTCCACTCTTGTTTAAGACCTTATTTTAAATCGATTTTATCTCCCATCTTGAGCAACCTCACCATAAAAACCAGACCCCGCCTCGAACCCGGCGCTATGTTTATTTTAACACAGCTTTCCCATTACCAGAAATTTATCCAGACTAAACGGGCACTATATATATTTCGTGGGGTGAGTGAGAAAATCCGGTTTAACTGATGGGCCGTTTTATTCATCTTTGATTTTTAATGGATGAAGGAAAGGTTACGCCTGCGAAGAGGAAAATCGACGGAGTCAAGGGAAATAGGGACTCCAATCCGGATAGTTAAAAGTTGTGCGAACTCCTCTACAATCAGGTCCGGGAGAGATACAAGAGGAAAAAGAAGGATGAATCCGAAAAATAGTCACTTTTTCTTCCGACAAAGTATTCGAATCGACAGCCAGTAATAAAGTAAAGGAGCCACGCCCACAAATAGTTGGTTTAAGGTCGAGAGTCTCCTCCTAGTATCTTATTCCCACCCAAAACCTTCGATACGGCGACATCTCTTTATTCCGCCCGAAAAATAAAAGCGGTGAGGACTGAGATGAATGGAAACAATTCAACGCCCTTCCGTTACGACCACCCAAAATGTCCCCTTCCATTCTATAACGTATCTTACCTCTCTATTTTGTCCTTACAAAGGCATTAGTTCCGTGTTTCGGGAAAAGAAGGCGTTCCGAAAGATACGACGATTAGAAACATTGAATCTTGGTGAAACTTGATACTTCTGAACACGAAAATAATTCCAAAAAGATACACAATTTGAAAAATGACTTAATAAAGCAAAATAACATATGGCAATCACGTGCCGTAAACCGGGGCTACTTGAGCCCTGGGGGGTTACTTGGACCCAAAGCAAAAAAATGTTTCACTCGAGTCCTGGGTCTACAGTTCTGAGCGTATCGACGTGATTCATCGTTTCTCTAACAGATATCAGTACTAGGTGTTTACTGTGAAGTAGTACCACGTTTCTGTTATTCCTGCGTTGGCTTTGTTGAGGGCATATTGGTTCGCAGTAAACACGTGAGTTTTAGTGTCCTGCAAACTTCCATCTAGATCTTACTGAAATCAGCAGTTACACGCAAGGTAAAGAGCGTTTCACGTTGCATATATATTGCTTAAGAAAGGTACGATAGTTAACAATCGACTGATAGCTACATACCATAGTAAAATATATTATTTATAAGCAGTGTGCTAAAAACCAGGTAAACTTGTGGCTGGCAATACTTACAAAGTCAAACTAGATCTGGGCACATTCTACGGAAATGAATTTCCAAATACAAAATTCAATGTAACTACAATATTGTGAATGGCAAAATCTACACATCAAACTTCGCTTAAAATATTCGGTCTCTTCTTTTCCGGGAACCGCATTCATTCAGAGAAATTGGAAATGTAACTCTAAAATTGATAGGCATACTTTTATACTCTTAAATGACTTGGCATATATTTGCTTCAGAAGTTAAATATATCGAAATTTTATCTAGTACTGCTACCGCAGTTTTAATCAAACATAAACTAGTAGTAAAGACAGATATTTTCATCAAGAAATTTAGTTCTTTGGTTGCTGAAGGATCAATCGATAGAAAACAATGGTAAACCTTCTATTTAATCTACGTATTATTTTACCTCCAGAAAAATTACTTTAATAGAATCGCACGACCACAGGCAAGTTTATTAAAAAATAACAAGGTGACTGAGATCCTGAAGGAAAACGACACACAAAGAATATCTTTTTTCTTTTAAATATATCTCGGTGTTTATCGACGACATTTTGTTTTCTTTGCTTTAGTACAAAATCGAAATAGGTAAACATGAAAAGTGTGGAAAAAGCGGGAGGTGAATAATGGTTTACGGTAGCAGGATAATCGGGAGATAAAATTATCCCTTTGTCCTCTTTCTGACGCGACCGAGTTAACTTGTCCTCTAATATATTACTTCCCGGAAAAGATCGAGTTTACTTGGAATTTATTAGATCATCGTATTTACGTATCTAAGTACGTTAATTTCCCAAAACATCGTAATTTACAACAACGCCGACATAAATATTTTTAAAAAGCTGCTACTTTTCTAAAATAATTCGTAATAGCTTAAAAATCGTAGTATAGGTTCGTTTGTTTGTATAATTTGTAAAAGATTGATAATTTCATGGAAAATCATAATTCTGCGAAAGATATAAGTTCCTTAGAAATATGATAATTTTGAACAAATTTATCAAAATAACGGATCAAGGTATTTTTTTCTAAAAACGTGGAACGAATGAAATCCGCCGGAGAAGGCGGAGAAGGAAGTAATAGGAAAAGACTAGGAAGCGGGTTGTCCGAGATCAAAGAACGAGCAGAAAAAGCCATAGCAAGGGAATGTCGCTACCCGGTTAAAAGCGAGAGTTGAAGATGCTACCGAGTCGATCGGAATACTAAGGAGCAGGTGGAACGCCCGGGGAAATAGCGAGAGTTTTAATACGTGGCGAAAGAAACGTATAACTTCTAATTCTTACGTGTATGGGGATGCGAAAACCCGTGGGAAGTTTAGAACCCGCGGAGAATGACGCTGAAAGTACATAATCTCGGTTTTAATAAGGAAGATTCCTTCATCTCTTCCAGATATTTTTCCGAAGGCGCGCAAAAAATTTCAAACTCCCGGTATGGAGAGTTTTTCCCGACTAAATATTTATTCTTCCCAAGAAGCAGACAAAAACCCGATCGCGATTTCAATTCCGCATTTTGAGCGATGCTTTTTCGTATACGTAAATTATTAATGTCTTTTATTTGAGGAGCGTTGCGCGGATGCCTTCATCCGGTCTATCTACCAATTTCTTCAAAAAGCTAGGGATATGAAATGATAAAGGGTTTCTTCAGGAGTTCAAATGTCACGGCAAGATTACAAAGCGAGTAAACAGGAGCGGAATTTTCGAAGGTAAGGAAATAGCGAAAGTCCTATTGATAATTCTAAACGTCGAATCTACTAAGGAAGCCAACTAATAACTTTCGTACCAAAAGGCATATTTATTGGTTCTCTTGAAAACAATCCAACAAAGGAAGAGAAGGTTCTTATTGGAGAACAGAAATATCTCTGCAGGCGACTAATTCTCTTGAATTTTCCGGTCGACGAAGAAGGTAAGCTACTTTTCGTACTCGGTTAACGAATGTTTTGGTAGATGCTAGCGAATGTTCGGGTAAAATAACGTTCATGTTCGACCAAAACAAAATGGATCCGCTTATTCTGCCGTATCTATATATGAGTAAGGTAGCTTTTTGGCAGAGTTTATACGTCCATCTTAGGATTATGGAACGCTTTGGGTACTTTGTTTCTGCAAAGGTAAGGAAGAAATTATCTTCCGAAATATTATCTTAGTTTAGGTATCTGCTAGCACTAAGTAGACTAATGGGGAGGATGCGAGGAAGAATAGAGGAAACAGCAGGTGTATGAGCTCTACTCAAAAAAACAGCTTCGGAGGAACCTAATGGAATTTTTATTAACCTCCTCTTATCTCCACGAAGAAGAGGATGAAAATTTTTAATGCAGGGATTTCTCGCCGAGTCCAACCGGTTGAGGTCGGGAGGAGAAAGGAGTCAACTCAAGGACGACACGGATTTTTTTTCTCATTCGCAAAGCTTAAGGGAGAGAGAGAAAATGAAAGTAATTAATTGGATTACTTCCTCGGTCTGTCTCGTTTCTTCCGGATCGAGGAATGAGATCGCAAATAGAGGGTGGGAAAATGACGACGGAGGAATGAAAGAGGAAAAAGCAGTTCCTTATGCAGTACACTCCGCGAGATGCTACGTGTTTCGTGAATCGGTGATTGAGGATCGTGCGATACAGGTAACGGAGTTCGATGCCTTCCATTCTCTCTCGGAGATCCCAAATACGGATCCGTCGAGAGGGGGAATGACTGAGTGTACAACTCCGGTCTTCGTGTTTACCTTCCATCGCCGTGACAATTTAACCGTGAGAGATCTATGAAGAACTTCCGCGTTGCCATTGCCGAGGCGATTTGGAAAAAAACACGGATGAAGGGTAACGATCGAGGTCGATGGCTGGTATTCTTTCGAATCGGGGATACGTCCGAGCACAATGAGATCGATCTTGAGCTGCGGATGGAAAAAAGCTCTTCTGATTCCGAACCAGCTTCGTTACCTGATTGCAAAGGTATACTTCGCCGAGGAAAAAACTTGTGGGGTTGTTCATATGCGGAGGAATAATTAACAGGAAGGAGTTTCTTTTTGGAATCGATGAACTGGATCGCTAGGGAAGCCATTCCTAGTTTCTGATACGTTTTAAGGGATGAAAAAAGAATTCGAAGAGAGAATATGGATCGAGAGTACAGCAGGTAGATACAGTTCTACATATATAGAGTTCATCGAAATGATGTACTTGAAAAGCTAGTATCAAGTGAGAGAAAAATCTATCTACGAAATCTATTTCGAACAAAACCACATAGAACGCATAATAATTCGGCAGAAGTTATCATGGAAAAGAAATATAATGTTTCAAACTCAGGCAAGAAAATTACTACCTAACATGAAAAACATACCACAAATAACGAGATACGGGGCAGAAAACTTCTAAATCCAACATAAATATTCGCCCTTTAGAAACATTATTCTAGTTACAAATTACCAGTAAATAATTTTCTTTCCTAATTAAAATATCAATCGGCTGGAATTCGAAAAACATTTACAAAAATTTTTCAAAATTCAGGTGAAAACTTAACTGATATAATTTGATGGCATCATCATCGAATTCATTTTCGTTGAACCGTAAGATAATGGTTTAGCAAAATGAATGGAAGTCAGAGATTATTTTATTATTGGCCAATTTATATCATTTTGCGAGCCTGAGAAGTTGAATTTTATTATAACTGTGGAGATTTTCGTTCGCGAAAATTCCCTGGGATGGATTCATCGAAAGAATGTCGATGAATCGAAATTGATCGTTCTTCAGATTAACATCGAAGATAAAATTCGATATGGATAAAGAAGAAGACCACCCCGAAATAACTAGAATTCCGATGGATACATTGTGAACAGAAGTTATTGCGGCTACCGATTCCAACCGTTTTTAGGAATAAATTTGTGGTTCTGGTTACTTTAACAAATTAAAGTCTAAGGGAATCACAAAACAGGCACTGCTAGAGTGGAACATTGTTTTAAAAGATCAGGCAATGAGGAAAAAAATAGAAGCGAATCTACATTCCGGATGCAAGGACTTTTCTTTTTGAGCGGTAGAAACACTTTTATCACATAAGTACATGGAAAAAATGAATTTATTCTCATTTTTAACACTCTATTCTGAATAAATCGTTCCCTAATCCATCTATATAGCACCTTCCATAAAAAGGTAAGATAAGGGTTTTGTTCTGTTCACTCCGTTTTCAACCTCCAACCACACAATTCCAGGAACGACTAAAACGAGACTCATGGCGGGTTGTATCGGTGTTTTAAGTCTTATCTGCACGAAAGTTCGCACCCCTGCGCTTTTCGCACCTTCTCCGGACAAGGCATCCCCCGACCGATAATTTGCAGGTAAACGTGCATTTACTACGGAAGGAAAAGAGACGGCGGCCTTCAAGAAAGGGGCGCGAAATCTTCTGGAGACGTAGCTAGATAGGATACAGCGTCAGAACTCCATTAAAGGTAGGTTTGCATGGCGTCGGGAGATTCTCACAAAAGAATGTAGGAGAAAGAAGGGCAAGTTGGTAAGAAAGCGTATCTCACCTCCCGAATGATTTTATTTGAACAGGTACCCAGACTGGGATATTTTTGAGCAGCTAAAAGGAAGAATAAACCATGTACTTGAGGATGGGATTTTCTTTTAGCACGCGGTTAATGCGGTACGCAATTTTTATACCATGGTCATGCTCTTAAGAACTCTCTAACAAAAAATCAACTTCTCTAAACGCGCTACAAAAAACAATTTATTTATTTCTATCATATAACCCACACATACATCAACTCTTGGACAGCGACATAGAGACGGTCAAAAGAAATAAGAGGGCAATAAGAAATAAAAAAACCTATACCCATACCGGGAAAAATCTCGCTAGTCAGACCCTGAACCCTACTCTTTGCCGTTGGTACTAACTAGAATGCTAACAATCCCGCTACTGATGACGGTAAAATTTTAAACAATAAAAAATGCAAGATTGTTTCCAAAACTGATTTTATTTTCAAAGTTTACGTTTCGTTCTATTTTATTAGACTAAAATTGGAATTGGAATCGTTTTATTATTAACTTGCAGTAGATAATTTCCATTCAAAGCACCTCAAGCAGGAGAAAAATCTTTTTGACCTTTTTATCCTTTCGATACCATATTTTATTTGGAATTCGACATAATACAAAAATATCGGATGTAGATCAATTAAAAGCGCAAATAGGATTCTCATTTCTTAATAAGTTATTGTTTTGGATTTAGAATCTTTAATATTTCTGAAAACTTTTATTTTAAAAAGTCTTTTCATTAGTAAACCCATTTACATTCAGATTTTACAAAAGTTACTTCAGATGTCACTTCTAATCTCATCTATAACTTTAATTGGCCATAAAGATTAGTGAATCTTAAAAAAAATCGTAAGCTGTTCTTGAAATAGCAAATTAATGTAATGGTAAAAACTCACGGGTAATTCCAAAGCGTACCTCATTTTATCATCCTTGAAGGAAACCTTTAAAATGCTTCTAATCCAAGGCTTTGCATAAAGACAAAGAAAATAGTATCAGAGATTTCAACGACCGGTATGTAGCAGATATGAATTCGAAATGAGAGCAAGGAAACAGCGACATGGATGTATTGAAATGAATGGATAACGTCGAAGGATGTTTACGGCGGAAATTCTGGCTATACGATAACGAATTGTGCGTTGCCGAGGAAGCCTCGTATCGCAAGCAGACAGCGCGGTACCCGTATCGAATAAATTATAACCAGGCGGAACGTACAGAGGAAAGCTATGCTCTAGTAATATATCAACCTTTGTAGGATTCCATTCCGTTGGATTCCCAAAGGGCTTACCTAGCATTCAAATTCCTTTGCGTTAGATTAACGGTTCGCGAGACACATAAAACAATGAGGACAAATTTCGCAAACTTCACTTGTTTTGCAAATATGTTCACATGCATTGAATATTGCTTCGGATAAGAGAGTCACGCATTTTCAAGGAAAAGGAGAACTTCAGAGGGGGAAAGGGGTCAATAGAGATCATCGCTTCGACATCGAACAGCTGGCTGCGGCCCAAGTACACACAGCGGCGGCATAACAGTCGTAAATCGAAGCGTAAAATTTTCACAACGAAAACGTGCGAGTTTTAAGCCGAAAATCTGTCATTTAAGTATAATGAATATGCGTGAATCTTATGATTACCTTCATGAACTAAATTTATTGAAATATATATCGAATAGTTTCTTCAAAATGGAAAGATAACTCTCTCTCTCTCTCTCTCTCGCATGTTTGGTTATTAAGTTCAGTTACTGATTTTATTGGGTAGCGCAACTTTGAGCCTTAAGAATATACACTTCCAATTCGAAGCTTAAAGTGTACTTTTGGGAAGATTAATTTTAAAAATTTAGGTACAGTTCTATCATTTATGTACATTTTCTATTTTAGAATAAAGATAGGAAAAAACG
Organism: Ladona fulva; assembly: GCA_000376725.2. NCBI lineage: Eukaryota > Metazoa > Arthropoda > Insecta > Odonata > Libellulidae > Ladona > Ladona fulva. Next base: position 199,478 of record KZ308556.1, read on the forward strand.
TCCCTTTTCAACCATAATATTAATTTATCAGAAAATTGCGGGAAAAGAAAACATTTCCCAATATTTTATTATAAATAAATATTATATATAACATAAAAAAACCAACATTTTTTTCCGTCAGAAGAAGCAGAGGATTCAAGAGTATTGAAAACATTCAGAAAATCGCCCACCTCCGAATAAAGTCCATTGAAAAAATTGATGACCGAAGCTATGCGATAAACAGCATAAACAGCTGCTAAAAGACAGTTAATCATGGCAGAATTCTCTAATGATAGACCAGATAGACGAGATGACTGAATCCGGAGGGAAAAATTACGTTCCTTCGATAACTCCATCAATAACCAAAGGCTTTTTCGAAGCCTCCTAATCGCGGCCTTCCACAAAGACATCCGAAGATGCGAGACAGTGGGGCGGCGAAACAACTTCGGAGAAGGGAGGAAAGAGAGAAGCAAATGACGGAACGAAATGAAAGAAGACATGGCGCGAAGGCGTTTTCTCTAAGGAAGGGGCATGACGTAAGGCTGACGTCATACGAAGGTACTACATACAACGGAGTGGGAAGATAGGCGCAGGAAATAAAAAAATCGAGGCAAGCGAAGAGGGATAAGAAATGGGAATGATTGCTCCCATCTTCCCAAAGGCCAACACGTGAACGCACGGGCATAAAAAGGAGTGCTTCTGCGAGGAAGAAAACGAGATTAGTATTGGAAGCCGTGCCTTCGCCCCCACACGCACGCATGCATCGTAGAGTGCACGCAACGAGTACACACGCGACGCGAAAATGTTCCCTCGAAGGAATTCACTATTGCCCATTTCCCAGATGGAACGCATTCCCCCAACACGAAGCTATTATACCAACGTTTACCTCTAAACTCATGCTGGAGTAAGGAGACTGTAAAATCCAATATAACCATCCACATTATTCCGCGCAATAGTACACGTAGATTATTCGGTGAAGTTTGCTCTTACTTTCTTCCCGAACTACGTTAACTATGAAAAAAGTCACTTTTTGGTGGAGAAGCTGGTTTAGGAGCCCTTACTCTTTCATTTAAATAGTTTGAAATTATGCTTTGATAGCTTGATTTGAACAGTATTTTTCATCTGCTACACTAAATTTTTATGATAAAATTCTGAAACGTATATTAACTAAAGAATTCAAAATATATGTTGAATCTAACTGATAATCGAAATATTGGATGAAAGAGAAGGAAGACATTTTGACTTATTTAATGTTTTCAGATCAATTATTGTATGATTTTTGTTAAATGCTCTAAACATCTAGTAAAATTGTATTCGACTCCATTATATATATGTTATAGATGTGAATTATATTTTCTTGGTGAAACGATAGATACGTATGTACGGAAATATGTGAATTTTTCTTGAATTATATAAATCTAAAGCATATCATTCAGAATATAAAAATCTGAAGACAGGTTTTTAGAAAAAAACTCGGAATAATATCACAAAAGAAGTATAGTCATAAAAAGATTATATCATAGTGTTCCAATCCCATTTTTACTGCTGAGCAATTTCTTTATTTCCAGGGGACTCGTGAGAAATTCGTGACCAAAACAAATACTATTCTGTCATACGAAATGAACCCTTCAGCGTTTCTATTTCGGAGCAGATTGCAATTATTTCCGCCACACGTAGGCAGGAAAAAGGAACATTTTCGGAGAAATAGACGGATAAATATCTACGGCAGTTTTTTCTCCCTTGCAACACCTCTCGCCAAACGGATGTTTGTGATACTTCGTGGTTCAGCACCGTTTCCTGCGCAGATGATAAATCTCCTGTGGAACGAGAAAGGCACGAATAATACATGACAAGTCATTACGGCACCTATGCGGGATTAGTCACGAAACATGTTCCTTCCGCGGAGACTGATAACCGCGGCGAAAAAATGTCCGTAATTCGATTCGAGCGCCGTTTCTCACGAATCGCACCGCATCACTCCCACTGTTCCCTTCGAAGCCGCCTCGAGGGAGGGATTCGGACGTGTTCCTCGCTTGTTCTCTTCCCAACAAAAAGGGGTTTTTAGTGAAGAGCTCTGCGGAAGACTGTTCTCTCTCCTGAGACATGTTCTAAAATTGGGAGCTCCTCCGATAAGGATTTACTTCGAAGATTTCTTTTCGGATACAATGAGGAGTGAGGAGATCGTGCGGAGTAAACGTAATGGAATAACGCAGATGGGTAGAAACTAAGACATATAGAAAGAGACAGACATTCCCTTTAAGACATAAAATTATAGGATGTTTAGGTATCATCACATTAATATTGCCTAGCATCTTCGCTTCGCTTGGAAATTATTGTTTGAGAACCAAAGAATAACGAATATTCATTTGGATGGAATTAAGGAGCTAAATAATCATTCATTCGTATGTAATAAAACAAGTTCATTCATAATTACCATGCATATATATATGTCCGTAGCAATTACACCGACTGAGGCTGTTTGTAACAGTTTCAGAGTAATAAAGAGCGCATCAACATAGCCTAAGAAATGCACATGATTTTATCGGTATAAAGAATACAAACGGCGGTATTAAACAAGATAGCCGACTAAATATCACTCAACGATAAGGCAATGGTATTATTGCTTTGCAAAGTAGGACCATTTTTTATTCGAAACGAGAATTTGTAAATTCAAACAATGCACTAGGAGGTACGATTCTATGGAATAAAGCTTCAAAAGTTTTTACCAATGAAAGCAAACCAAGCAACTTTTCAACTAGAATAGATTGTATCTAAATAAAAAACAAATGCAATAAATGGAAATAATTTATTCGAGAAAACTATTTACATTTTTCTGAAGGAATATGGTAAGCATACCTAACCCTACTTTGAATTCGCAATCCCTCAGGTATGCGGTGTGGATGAGTAATAGATCGAACACGGCCAGCTATACTGTCAAAGGAATGAAATGCACTGGCGAAGTAACATGCGTGCAGATATTGGTCCCACTTTCATAACTACAAGCGAATGAAATAAGTGACGGGTAACTGCGGCTCTCGCGACGGCGGGAATTCCGAATGGAATTTTAAGCTGGAAAGGAATTCGGCGATATAAATGGAGGAGGAATGAAATAGAAACGAAAAAGGAAAAATCTTATTAGAAAGTTATAAAGCGGAGGTTTTATCACTGCATTAGGAAACTGGCATTGAATTAATTCTCTAAATGAGTCGAAAAAAGTAAATGGAAATTTATGAAGATTAGACTGTCACTTTTAATGTCCGTGGAATAAAATATTTACCCTTAACCCTAACACATGCATACATACGATATTTTAAATAAAGGAAGACAACAATTCATGGACTTGGGATTATCAGTGGGGTTATTGAGGTCAATTGGATAGATATATTCATTATTGGAACTTTCAACAGTGTGTTTTCCTCCCGTCTACTCGCTGCTAAGGTCCTTGATCCTTGCAAACCTTCATTAAATAAGAGACGGCTCAGGATGAAATTTTCGGAGTTTACGGAAGTATTAACACCAACTTTACATCAAAAGGCTCGAAAGAGCGAAGCATTCCACGGCTGCAAGATAAATTATTCATCTCCTGAAACAGCACCCATAGATCCGCGCCGCATAGAATTTCGCGCTTTTTTTCTAATCCGGAGCACGTCCGGAAGATGACGCAGGTAAACCAAACAAACGCCCTCCTTGTCTTACCTCCCTTCCGCGAGGAAGTAAAAGGTGACGGGATACGAGGAGAGATAATGGGCGAAGCAAAATAAGAAGCGGGATAACCTTACAGGAAGAAGGAAGCGGGGGAGAGGAAGGAATTGGGCGAAGCCTCGTGGTTCGGCCGCTACTGCATTAATATTGATTTGGAGGCGGGTTTTTGAAGCTTACCCCGCGGCCAAGTAGTACGGAGGGAGGACGAAGTATGTGGACACAAGTTGTGGCCAATTAGCTAATGGGGAGGTATTCCCCCGCCGTGGAAACTCCACGTGAACGAGGGGTTGAACAACCTTTCCACCCTCCCTCTCCTCCACCGCTCTCCGGTTATGACAAAAAATTCATCCCCGAGTAAGAGCGCAGCAACCTTCCCAGAAATAACACGCGCCGAGACGGCGGATAATAAAAGCAAACCGACCTGATCCTGCCGGAGGACGAGCGGAAGTATCGCCGCAGACAATAGCCAAAAGGATTTAACGAACGAGTATCACTCGCGTCCGTGGACGGGAAATCGGATTCCTTGACGTCGCTTCCAGACCGTGACATCCGAAAAGCGATTATGATTCCGAGTTAATTTGCCTAATTAGAGGTCCGCGTATTTTCTATCCGACGTGCAGAAATCCAGAGGGCGTTCCTTACTCGGAACGTTCTTTTTCTCCCGCGGCACCAAAAAGGACGCAGAGATAATACGGAATTCAATTTCCATCGAATACGAAACTTGGTGGATTTTGAAAAAGTCCCGCCTCCGAAATATTCCCTCCTCTCTTTCCCAGTTCATTCCCTCCCCCTCTTTTCTTCCATAACCTCCGCCGCCCACACGATAACAGAACTTCCCATCAATTTTAACGTCCTCTTTCCGACCTCCCCAACTCCTCGGAAACCCCACCCGCTCTCCTCGCAACTCCTTTCAATGCCACACCCTCGTAAAAGGCCCTTTGGTGAAAAAGATTACTCCATTCCGCCTCTCCTGTTTCCCTTCCTATGATCGAATCCCGTATGCAAAATCCTTACGAGGTGGGTAACGATCGTGCTTAAGCATCGACGTGGCGACATCGTTGAAAACAAAAGGTGGTGCCGGTCCAGCGGCATTGGATTTTTTTTCGATCTTCAGCGAACCGAAGATATAAATAATTCATCTCATAAGAAATACAACTCCGTACAACAATTTAGATGGATTTTATTCTCTTGAACACCGCGACATCGTAATCATTAAGACCAAAGGGCTAATTGACCCGATGACACCGTTTAACTGGACGTCATAAGAATAAAATCTATGAAAATTATTACGCTTGGTTTAAATTCTTTTTATCGTGAATAGTCCTTCTATATTCCAAGATTTGAAGGCTGAAGTAGTTGAATATGTAAAAAAATAATTAATCGCTCACCGTTACCTTTTACGCGGGATGACTGAACATTTTAACAATTAATATCCCGCAAGTCTCGGCCATGAAACTGAGCAATTAGCTTAATTGCGGTATTAGAGTTAATATTTTCTTTTCCCGATTTAATGTTCGTAAAATTCACTGAGCTCTTTGGGAACAATTCCCGACTGAGTCAAAACCATTACCTAATTAACGAAAATGTTTTCTCTATAACACTGCGGATTTTAATATTCCATATCCCCTGAAAAAAATCGAATTAATAACGTTAGAGGGCTCACTCACAAAATTAATTCCGGAGAGCAAAATATGGACAAACTACGTCTTTTTAGCATATTGGAGATGGAATGTTTTTATCAAGGTTGCAAACAGTGAAGAATTCTCTCAGGCTACCTTTTAATTAAGATGATGCATCGCGTTGATCGGTCGACGAGATAATTTACTTTCGGTATTATACTTCTTAATTTCTCCCCCCGAAAGATACGAGAGATACTATGTAACAATCGAGAAAGATATACAAAATGAAATATCCAACGAAATGCAAAATAACATATTTTCTCAGGTATCTTTCATTGTATTACGTACCGGAACATGAAGGAACGAATAAAATTTAGCCGTACCGTGTCATCAGGACCGAGGCAGGAAGACCGAGCAAAGAAGATAAGAGTACTTGTTGACTTGAAAGTATTCAGTATTAGCGAAGTCTTACTTTCATTTATAATTCCGACGGAAAAATGATCGTATAAGGGAATTACAGCGATCCAATTACTACAGTTTCGATGTGAAAAATCATACTCATCAGTTTTCACTAGGAAGACCTGTGAAAATTTATGAGGAACGATATTATAAAATAATAACGAAATGTAATTATAATTAAATTTTTGCCTTATTCAGAAAAAGAAAAATGCGTCGAAAAGGAATGGCGGAAAGCAGGGAAGCGTGAATGAGTAGGCGGAAGGAGTCTTGGGGGGCAAGGGGACTTCGGGTAATAGTTCTAGACGACAGGGCAAGACGAAAAAGTTGGAAAAGAAATTTGGGATAGTATATGAAGGAGAGCAATTACCGGGGATTATGGGTACGACATAGATTTTCAGAAGAGATCCAATGGTGTTGAGAAGAAATGTGATCACAGAAATAATTTCATTTCGCGTCTTGAATAGGTTTCCATCAGGGTGATCTTCATCTTTCGGATGTCGCCCACAATCCCGGCACAGATGGAAAATCCCCTCTTAACCTCGGACCCAGACATACCGGATCTAGCTTCGCTCACCGTATTCCCCTCTGAGTCACTACCCTTTGTGAAGACGCAATCGATTGGCTAGAGAGGGAACGACCTCGCTTCCTCACTCCACTTGGGACTCTCCTCCCTCACCTGTACCACCCGACCGCTGTGCAAATTTCACGTCTCTCTTTGAAGTCTAGAATGGCATATAAATCACCTATTCTGCTACCGTCATCTCAACTAAGCCACACATACGGATGGAAACGCAAAATCGTTTGAAATTCAAACACTCCTTGCCCTATTTCGGAAATTTCAATCCAGAATTCAAATCTGCATCGACTCCAGCGACTGGGTGAGAGCAAATCTAAACTACACAATATCAGGAGAGGCGTTGTTGAAAATCCATCACAGAGACAATAAATGATAGTAAGAAAAGAAAAAAAAAGAATATTACTTTTCCACCAAATTGATTTGCTGAGAAATTTTCAGCAAATTGATTTTTAAAAGCCTGTGTACCTACCGAAAAAGGTAAATTGCGAAAAACAAAATCTCTATTCAGCCGAAAATAAATATTTAATCTGGGAGAACATTGAATAGCGACGAAACAAAAAATATCACATTTATTCGAGCTTTATCCAAAATGTATAATATCTCGGAGTTGATACTCCGGCCCACGTCCCATAAAGTTTGATCAATTCCAATTAGGGGGTTAGTTTACGAAATAAGGAGGGTCGAAAAAGTAATGACTCCAGCTACTTAAGGAGTGTAATCAAACGTAATGAATCTGAACCATGAAAGGAGATTGATCCTTTCGACGTAATAAAATGCGAAATTCCGTAAGATTGTTAAGGTGGTAAGACCTGCTTTCCTTAGGAATGGTGTTCAAGAATTTCATCCGTGATTCCAGCTAATTTGAGAATTCTTCTCACACCAAACTTACTTCTCGTGAATAAAAATTTTCCTCTACGGCAAACTTCCTTTCCTCGTACACTCTCATAGGATTACTTTTGGTTTTCTCTACAAATTGGATTCGAACTTTTCGTACTTATGAGAAGACGTGGTCTTAAAATTTTTCTTTCCGGCGTCATAAGAAGTAACTCACATCAACAAGCTACGGGACTCAATTCTTGAATCCACTGTACTGCACTGGTCATTTACGGGACTTGCTCTGGTGGAAAGAAAATACTGCATGGTACGAATAAGTATCCGCGTACAAACAGCATATACGAGATTGAAGAAGCAATTTGAAACAAAAAACGAATTGAAAAGGATCGAAGTGTAACAATACCAATAATCCTCTATACACTCCACTCCATAATTATCACCGAGATACATACGTCTAAAATCCCCGCAAAGATTATCACGCACCGACTCCAATCATTTCTGTTTATGCCCGTCGCCTCTCCTTCCTTTTCATTATCTCTTGTACCGCTCTCTCGATCCATCAATTCCCTTTACTTCTGAATCCCTCTTATCGGCCTCTTTCTCAAGCCTTTTCTTCCATCCAACAAGCCCATTTCCTCGCAATTATCCCTTTCCATTTTATCCCTTTCTCGTCATCCTTTCTTTTCCCCTTCCATCATGGAAGGCTCTCGGCTAATTCCTTTTAATATTTTTCCTTTCTTTTTATCCTCCGCCCCTCGCAAGCTAAAAAGGAACACGCATCTCCTGCGTGCCCACTTTTCCCTGACGTGAACGCGGAAAAAAATGCGCAATTGCCGAGAGATTAATGCCTGTCGGTCTCCTCTTAATTCCACGACGCCGCAATTGGGACAATAGAGACAAAACCCCTTCGATGACTCTTGAATGACGCTGGACATGCGAAATTGAGGGATTTTTTGTTGTATTCACTTGTTTTGTGCGACCGACGTTGATCGAGGTTCGTGATGAAGCGTGTAATGAACAGGTGATCGTTTTCTCCGATGACGGGTGGTAAAAACATACGACTATAATAAAGTCACGGAAACTCACTATAAAAAGTCTTAGCTTCGTTTAATAAAAAGGGTTTTCGTGAGCGAAAAGATCAAGCAGCTTGATTGTATTCCACGCGTTTCCGAGCGCCGTAGCGGTCGTAGCCTGAACTAAAGTTTGCACCCTATATTATCTCATGAACGCGTATGAACACAAACATTTTTGAGCTTTGGGGAAAAAACTTTTATAAAGAGAATCTGGGCGAGACAGGAGCTTGGGCGAGGATAAGTTTGACGCGTAATTACTCGTCCACCGTTATTTCAATAGATTCAATCGAAAATTCGGGTAACAGTTTCGACGTTTAATGAGTTAATGAATATGTTGCGGATCACACGAAGAGGTAACGGTGAGTGAAAAACTCCAATTATGACGCTTAGTTTACTCTACGGATTAAGAGAGATAAATATGGCTGTAGGACACATTTTCAGCGACAAGATGTACGGTACAGCTGACACAACTTCTGGCAACACCTCTTCTCTTTCGTAATTAATTTTAATACGTAAAAATAACAACAATAATTATAGATAAAAGGAAGAAAGCATATACTTCCAGCACCTAACTACAATCATCAATATTACTTAGATCTTTCAATGAGTAATCGATCACACGATTTGTTCCCAATTAGCCACAGAAAATATCTTTCTAGCATCCTGATCTGTCAACAGTTAACGCATAGTCAAAGGGAATCCGAAGACAGAAGAATAACGTCTTTCACAGCATACTCAGTCAAAGCAGAAACCGAAGGTAAACATCTCCGCAAAAGGAGACCATAAAACTCAAAGCGGCGATTTTCTTCTCTTCAAAAATCCACATCGCTCATCAATTGAAACATTTAGCGATGATAAAACGCCCACTGTTGGAGGAAAATTCATCCTACGACCGGCATCTCCTTCAATTAAAGCCCGCGGCTAGCACACGAGAGATATGACCTCTTGTCTTGCCAACTGATCGCCATTCCATTAAGAAGCACATCGCTGACATCTGTGCCACATCAATAAATCAATCGAGTCATTAACGCACGGATACGCCCCTTTTCACGATGAAGCCTCACTCTTTGGAGAAGACTTCGATAGCGACCGACGGGAGCGATAAAAACATGAAAACGCAACGGTGTAACATCACGGCCGAATTGATATAGACTGCCAGACAGAGCGAAAGGGAATATACTCGTATTTATCTGACAAGAGTTTTCGCAAAAAAATCGACGTAAAAGAATTCCAAATATGATCCAAATGGATGATAGCCCACACATCCGATAAGTCTGCGGTAAAGCAACGAAAATCTAGCTTTAAAGCGCATTGTAGGCATATGCGATGAAAATATGCCATTTTACCCTGGTCAGGTACTATCTCGAATATGCGGCGAGTACATGAGATCCAGTAGATGAAATCTGTACTCGCGGTCTCGACAAAGAGCAGCACAAGGCGATACCACTTGTTAAAAACTGCTACGATTAAAAAGCAAGCACTACGAAAATACTCTCACAATCAGACGCAAGTTGGAAATCTCCGAAAGAATGGAGATCAGAAGATATATAGGCTGCGATTGCTTGATACATTAGCGGAGGACGTACTCAGTATTTTGCGGCTCCCTAACTATCACGTCAATGAGTGTAAAATAAGAGAAATAGATGCGAGGACAAGTCGTTTTAGGGAATCATTCTTTCCGCGAACGATACGCGACAACAATGAGCTGAAGACGTAGGTCGACCACTCAGTGTTTACCCCCTCCCAACACCACACTTTGAAAGGCGAGTTGCAGGGTATTAATATAAATGTAGATAGCGAATTCATACCAAAGTATAACAATCCGATTTAAAATGAGGTGTCATCTTCCACAGAAAGTTTCGAAGTAATCAATTTCAAAATTGAACGCTGAAAACAATTTAGAAAAATACCTCATTGGATATAAGAATATATGAGAAATCACGAATACTCTCAATGAGAATTACTCATGGTATGCATAACTTGATTAAAATGCTGAATGTTTAGGGGAAGATTTCAAGGTACTGTTCCTTTTCGGTATCGGCCAATAACACGTTCGTTTAGAGGAAAAAGTTACTTCCAAATCTCTGTCTTACCTTCGATAACTCCTTTAATCGAAATTAAAGTTCTCTTTCAATGTATGTACCAACTTTGGTGCATAAGCTAAATTGAAAACGTTTCCCGAAGAAACTGTTCGCTAAACGTCTAATACCAATCAAGGGAAACAGTAGAAACTGGGGCAGCACTAAAAGAGGATATACGGCACGCGAAACCATAAACTAATAGAACAGCCATGTTCTAATACGGACGCTATCATTAAATGAAACCTTCCTAATAATTGGCCAACCCATCAATACGAGAACTAATTTATTATAGGGAGTTACTGCTGGAGACACTGGACAACGTTAGATGCGACGACGCCCAATGAATTTACGACAAAACAATATCCATGATGTGGATGAAAATTTCCGGCCTGCATACGAAGAACTGTTCCAAGAGCGGCATTAATCGTTTAAAATTGAATTGCTATTTCCTCCAGTAATTGTAAGTTCCGAGGTACTTATTTGGAAAGTTCTTTTAGCTAATTACATAGACCATTTGGAATCGATTTCTTTTAGACCGGAGTGTAAAAAATTCATTGTATGTACATGCGTGCAGACTTGGAGAGGTTTTGTTTTATACAAATTAATATTTTATATTTCCTAGATTTACAGCTATAAAAATATCGTTGTACATACCATAGCATTACGACTAAATTATGAAATAACTATCCTTCCTCATAATGAAAATAAAATTACAGTTCTTAAGTTTTTTTCATCGCTGGCGATTGGATGACGGCTGAACTCTTTTATAACTCGCGACAGGGGGCACGTCACCCTCTCTACTTGAGGAACCTCGATCCAGTTGGTATTATTCAAGAATATTTGAGAAGCAAGGGGACCAGATCTCTATTGCTTGTCTAAATAAATATTCTTGTCTTTGCGCTCAATACAAAACATCCTCTTCCTACGATGGGTTGGAGGACTTCTGACCTCCGTCGCCACGCCCTTCACCAATTCGAATCCACCCCATCTCACTCAGCATCCATCAACCACGCTCCGCGCGATCCATTAGTGGAGCTTCGGAAAGCGATGGATTATGATCGGAGGTGGTGGCACCAACTAAGGGTACCCACACCTTCCCTATAAAGCACCCTCTTTTGTTTTATTTCCCTATCTCACCCGTTCCTCAATTTCCCTCCCCATCACGATCCACTTCCGCCTACCTTGCTCCACCATTTCCCTATTCGACGACCCTTCTTGCTTCCTCTGCACGTGGCACACGAGCAGCTTTAGTGCCCATCCTCATTGTAGTGACCCCTGATAGAATCACCAATTCCGGGCTATTTTGTTTTCCCCTCTTTTGTGTTCCTTTTTCGTCACGTACCATCCGGTAATGGTGTTTTGTCTGAGCTGTTTTCTTCTTCCTCTATCACTGTGTTCTCGAGAAATTTGGTCTGATTGAAGCACGGCTTGCGAGAGGACTGTTCAACGTTGGATTTGGCTCAATTGAAGGTGAAATGAAAAAAAGAAGAGCAGAATCGCATTGGTAGATCGCGACGGCTATGAACCGTATGTTTGGTAGAATTGAGATAACTAGAAATCCATGGACGTCACGATTTTCCCGTTGTCTTACTGTGGCCAGGATAAAATAAGAAACACCTTACGGATTGTGGTTGAAAACTTTTAGAAATTCATCTTCTTCGGACCTGTCGAACAAGTTATAATAGTATTGTTAAAAATGCTTCGAATGCTTAGGTCATTTCGCACGTAGACTCCCAACGGGAATCGAACCCGTGACCGTTTTCACCGAAGTACGCGTTGCCCACTTGGCTATCCGAGAGCGAACGAACGTGTTTACAGTAAAATAATTCACAATTTCGTAATCTAAGCATTGGAATATAGAGTTGTAAAGTAAAGGCAAGAATTTAGCATGATAATAATTCTGACACATGTCATCATCCAACGTAAATTTACTTTCACCGCTTGAAAACTCTCAAATGAATCTATGAAAGACAGCCTATCCATATTACTCCAACTACACTATGCAGAAAAATTAAGCACAGGTTCGTTGGTTACTCAATTTTTAGTCCGTATAATTTTACAATTAATAGGTAACGAAAAATATTAAAGTGATAAGACCAGACTTCCAAATATACACGGAACACACATTTAACACGATTTAAATTAAATCCTTTTAGTCTTAAGTATTTCCTCTCTTTTAAGCTGCCTAACGGTCCGATTACCTCTCCCCCTTACTCCAGAGATTATACACTTACATAACCTTTCTGGAAAACTAATCTGGAAAATGGGCACCGGGAGGAAATAAAAGGCGAAAAAGAAGATTCACTAAGAAGAAGTTCCCTAAGTCGAGTTAAGCGCACGGTAAAGCGTTTTTGGGTTTTCGAAAATTATTCCGCAGAGACATCTTGTCTGGGAGACGGTGGGTGCGTTGTACCGAGTCTATTGCTCTAAGCCCTCCTCTTTAAAAGCGGAGCACGCAAAGGCTTCTGGGGATTCGAGCGCCGCTAGAAACTATGCTCGCATGGCTGCTCTTGCAGTTTAAAGGCCTTTAAGGGGAGGATGCCATCGACTAACGAACCCCTGAGATTATTCGAACGTGGAGGATGGCCCTCGCCGTGAGAATAATGCAAGTATGCGTAGGGATGCAATTCGGTCACCGGTGGAACCGATCTTCCATAAAGGAGTTTTGGACAGTCGCAATGCGGGAGAGCGAGAAGTGAACGTCCTTTGGACCTTTTGAGACCGAGCTTTGTCTGCAACTGCGAGGAGGATTAAGGTATTACCTTTAACACAGACTATTAACTTAACATTGTGACTCTCTAAAGTGAGTGGAAAATATACCATTGAGAAGACCAAGCAAACCTTTAACAGGAATAAAAGATTTATATTGCTTCGCTGACGCAGACTATAGCTTTTATAACTAAATGAAAGCTATGCGATCGACTGAACTTATAACTGCAGTGAAAATCGAACTAACACGAAGAGAATGTAAAATGTTGTTTCATTGGGAGGCCGGAGGTTAACATAACGAACGCTATCAGGTCTAAGCTAGTTAGAATACAGTACACATACGAATAGAAAAAATAGCAATAATATTTAAATCATTGAATTTGCCAGCAACATAAATGAGGAAGAGTAATATCATAGAGTAATCTTAGAGATAAAATAATAGAGTAAGATTACTCTATGGTAATATATACCCCAGAATTATTGAAATGTTAGGGAATTAAATTTAGCATTAAAGGTAAAAATATAATTTCTAAAACAGAACAGTTCTCAATGGTCGTTACAAAAAACAATAAGAAATGCAGGAAGCTATATATTATTTAACTTTTTCCGCAGGAAATTATATTGTCTTACATACCTGATTTTCACGTGCAGTAAGATCGTATGTTGCTGGTATTCTGTTAGCTTTTCAAGCAATACCGAGTTCGACAGAAAAATTAAGGAAAACAAAGCTCGCAATTTTATTTCCATTAAGATACATCCCAAACGTATTTGATTATATAAAATAACGAACCGTGTATTGATAACCTACATGAGCTACAAACAACGGAAAATTGTACGCATTTATGACCAACTTTATCCAAAAAATATTCCATGTTGAAATTATAAGACCCTAGAGGGTAATTTCGCACCACCCCCATCACCGTCACGATGACAGAATCACACATCACGCCCGTCAACACAATCATCTCGGAACCCTACGATGACATGAAATTTCTCTCTTTTTAACGATGGGGAGCAAAAAGACTAAACAAAACACATGAGCAAACGCGAGAAAAATTAAACGGCTGCCTTGGCTACCACAGGCGCGCGTACGGGAGTAGCAATAATGACGGGAGCGAAAGGGAGGAGAAGATGTCGAGACAAATAATTCCTTACAATCCGTCACGCCTTCCAATTTTTTCCCCTTTGACTTTCTCGAAACCTCCGGATTAACGCGTCGCGCTACAATAACAATATCTCACTCTGAAGCACAAAAGCCTTAACTATTTCTATCGCTTACGACTACCTCGGAGGATCTCTTGCAAAGGGAGAACAGGGCGGGGATTCTGCGAGAAAAAATTGCCACCCACCAGAAAGGAGGGATAAAAAGACTACCTTCTATTCTTAAAGGCTCTGGGACAATGAAGCCTCTTTCCCGTACCTTACAAAAGGAGGAGTAAAAGAAGTCGAAGAAGAGGCTGACTTCGAAAATAAATAAACAAAACGAGGCTCGAGTTCCTGCACCGCGTCATAGGCGGACATGAATAATATTGATTGGAGGGCACAACAACCCTCTTAAGCACACCGCGTCATACCCTTTCCTGTGGGTCCGAACGAACCACGCCCATGAACGGGGCGGAATGAAGTTGGGAGGGAGGCTGAATGGGAGGAAGAAATGGAATGGGGGAGGAAGTGCATGCGAAAGTGGGGGAGAGAAAAGTGGGAAGGTTAATGGTAAAGAAGGTGAGTTGCCACCAGACAGAGCAAACATCATTACCGCGAGAGTCGTTCCTCTCCATCTTAATTTCTCCTTTTTCCCCTTCAGCCTTCAATGAATTCATAATTGGAGCTTGCCTACTATTTCCCTATTCTGCAGCTACTGAGCTACTGTCTTTTCGGGAAACTGTGACCCAGACCGATTCCGCCGAAACTAATTACAGCGAGACCTGGCTTTGTCTACGCCTGAATGGAGACAGAATTACTGCGTTACTGCACAGCTTGTACAAATTGGAGAAGTGTGCGAGTCTAGGAGAGAGAATGTACATTAAATTCTCGAAACGAGCTTTACTTCGTTAGCTAATGTGGTACGCTCGAGTCATTTCAGAGAACCAAAATGGGACTATTTTTGAATAACTTTTAAACTTTACGCAATTGAGTGTAGAGGAACATTATCTTTCAACGGCAGCTGAGAATGGAGGAAACAGATATAAAATGAAGAATGGAAATTAGTCTCTCTTAAGTTCTACAGATATCCAAGAAGAAAATTTTCCATTCTCTTTCACAAGACGTACCGTTAAGCATAGAACGAAAATATCTTTCGTAAATTATTTGTAATCAAGCTATCGGTGACTTTAATTGATGAAGCCTGAAGTTAAAAGAAAATATGAAAGAGAAATTTTGTTGAATTTTTACATCGCATGCTAATGTAACTATATAATTACGACTAACAATTTCATGACTATTTTCAGCGAAATTTCTATTTCCTATCAAAGATCTTTCAGATGATAAATGAGAACAAATTAAGTTAGTGGCACCACGAAACATCTTTGAGATTCCGGATTAAGGTCTGCGGCTCCAAAATAGGTTAATTTCAGTAGCTGTTTGTTTACTTTGAAAAGATTAACCTTAATGATATCCACTCCCGTTAGAGAGCAGGCGCTCTAATTACTAGAATAAGTAAGTGCGGCAGCTCCTCCGGAAACCGTTCTAAGATCTTAGGATTTCCGCAGGAATTTTAAATGATGCAGCGAGTGAAGGAAGACGATGCAGATACGTATGATTCACTCCTCTTGGGATGGAGTCTCCCCGAGAAAGGAGCGCGCAAAAAGTTGCGAATTCCATTCCGCCTCCGACGTTTTGCTCCGCTGAACTCAGTGTCCCAGCTTTTTGTACTCCTTCCCTCCGCCTTAAGAAAGTAAACAGCCACGGACGTGTGGTAGCCACATGCTCTTCCGAAGTTTTTGCTCAAAGTCGCTAACCGCGAAAGGAATAAAGGAAACCTAGTTTTCGAAATCTGCTGCCGATGCGGTATATTTTCCTTGCAAATTCCAACGCCGTGAAAACCTTTATCGCAAGCCATTTTCTATGAAAACAAAACTAGACCGACACACCCGAAGATAGGACTAAGCAAATCGTTTTGATAACGACTGTTTTTATTCGGTCATCCACTACTTCATTGTTGATATCTCCTTTTTTACGCACAGGCGACGTCGAAACAATTACCTCCCACTTTTCTCAATGCTCGAGTCGGGTACGAAAAATTCTAATTAATTGCTACGTTACCCGCTCCTCTCCTAGCCCACCAAACGAAAAAAGGAAAGGCGACGCGGCCGAAATCCAACCGGTAGTGCGATAAATAACAGTCATTATTTCCGCAAATAAATTCCGGTGGGCGATAAATCCTCATTTTTCACGCCGCGGAATTTTCCCGAGGTCGCGAAAGAGACGTTGGAATCCTTTAACGGGGCGAACGCCGGCGGACTACCGGAATGAAAGCCCGATAATGCTCGCCTTTCGCGGGGTCTCCCGAATGTTTTAATTTAAGACTCCCGGACCTCATTAACAACTGGGGAGGCCCACTCCTGCGATATTTTACCTGACCCAGAATGCCAATCGCCCTCGAAAAAAATCCGCGTAAAAAGCCGATCTTTTTTTACGGACCATTAGACTACTTGTCCGCAGACAAAAAAAACAGGCGATTCGAATCCTGATTTATTCCTCTCGCCTCCAATGTATTTATGCCTTCTCCGATACGTGGCCGCAACACCAACATCCCCATCAATTTTCGCCTACGGACCCGCGGCGGTCCTGGTCCAACCAATAGGAGCGTTGGTCCGAATCTTCTCTTAGCAGAGATGATTAACGCAAGGGCCCCCGGACTTAAAGAGGGTAACCGAATATGCAAACACCTACGGCTGCCGATAAAACAAAAGGGGCCCTTCCCTTTGTCGTAAATTACTGCTCGACCGCGACGCGTTTTAAACCGTGGAAGAATCCGGAGTTTATCAAATGGTCGGCGCTGTAAAAAGGTTGTCGTACGCTGGGGCTTTTAAAGAAATACTTAAAGGCGTTTTACGAAGTGATATTAGTTCGAACCGATGTTTCGAGCGCGTAAACGAAATGGCGAGCGGAAATGCTGTGGAGAAAAAAAATGGAAAGGCAAAAGAAGCGAACATGAAAACAGGCAGAGGGAGGCGATTTTCACGCGGCTTTGCGATCTTTTTGGGGAGCCGAAAGAAATAATGACATCAAGATCGAAGTGTAGATTTCCCTTTGATTTTCGCGGAAAAGCGAATGTTTTATTAACGCAGATGCCCAGCAAAAAATTCTTCGCATGAAACACGCTTCTGCTACCGATGGAATCATTGACCGCCAAAGAGGGTTGGTTATAATCATGCCGCCTTCTTTAACCGTTTTCGAAGAGGCGAAATCATAAGTAAAATCTTCCGAGGGCGGGGCTTAGATTCCTTATCTTACGACCATTACCTGGCGCACATCTCGGTGACCATCGAAACCAGTTAGCGCCTCTACATTCCTCTTTGGCGCCTAAGGATTGAATAAATTCCCGAACGATGTTTTCATGGAGTTATACGATGCTTATTAAAGCCCATGCCAGAATAGAGCCAAAGATGGTACTCCTTTTGGCAATGGAGAAACTTAAATAACGTATAAACTAGAAATAGTATAATTATCGAGATTCATAAAATAGGTAAAATTAACGCGACTAGTTCTCCTAAAAAATTGAACGTTAATAACTTTTTTCATCTAAAGAAAGACAATGTCTTAGTGTCTTTCAGGATTATGCTATTCTGATGAACTTAAAATTTCCACGCATGTCTTCTGTATTTAGAATTTGGCAACGCTCGTGTCGCATTGATTAAAATGAAAGTCGAATCAACAAGGATGTATTTTCTCTTTGTCTAGTACAAAAATATAAAGCAAATGATTACGCATTTCAAATTATTGTAGACAAATTTATTTCAATTTAGATTCTGTTCGATAGAATAACTCTGTATTCTCGCATTTTACTTAACAATAATGAATAGTCTACGGAAATCTTTTTTGAAGAATAACTTTATAACGAAGAATTTAAATTGAACGCGAATTCTATTGACAACATACACGAGAAAGGATAATCATACAGACGATATCTAGGATAAAAAGTACTTTGATTCGTTTCAAATTTCCCTTATCTCCAACGCAACCTATGGGAATAACCATTATTTAAATAAACACTATAGCTATTTATATATTATAAATACGTTGAACAATGAAATACCGGTCCTTGGCTAACCCGGATATTCGATAAAAGTTTCTGGTTGTAAAGTATCATTTCCACATCATCGGCCTGTCGACATTTCGACAGCCTTTTCTCAAGGTAAATACATCATACTCCAAACAGCACCCCATTGAGCCACCCCCTGCAAAGTATGTACCAACCTCTTCTTTTGGATCAGAGCAAAACTGCCGAGAGTTCACCGTAGGGAACGTGTCTACGTGCGCGCACGGGGCGTGCGTGTCTCTCCCACGCGTGGGAGGACAGCCGTGACTCCAAAGCGGCATCGGACATCTGGAAGATAGGGGCGGGGCTCGCCTACATTACTTTACATCCCCTTTCTTAAACGGCGAGAGAATGTCGGGATGGACAAAGGGATTTGGGACGATTGGTTTCCGAGGAGGCTCCTGCTCCTCCCGGAAGAAAGCGTGGGCTATGACGGAGAAGATGGAGGAAATAGAAAGTACATCGATATTCCACTCGGGGAAAAAGAGTTACGCCCTTTGGGCCCCGTAAAAAAACGAGACGAAATAAAAGAAAAGTCCGCGACCTTTTTCCGATAAGAAAGCGTAGGTAGATGAGTGGCGTCGGCGATGGAGAAGAGTGCCCACGTTTCCTCCCGTGTATAAATAAAAGCTTATATATCCTTCCATGTGTACCACTATCCTTATCAAAAGTCTCGGATGGACTTCGTTGGTTTTCGCTTAGAAGTCGTTTCTGATTGCCCTCTTAAAGAGTGAAACTAAAGCGATGGCAGGGAAATGTTGCGTTGAAACTGTTTTTCTCTATGAAACGATGGATACACAGGATAAAGTGGCCTGGTTGACAGGGGGACTACGTCTTCGCCCAAATGATAAAGTAGTAGAACCTTTAAAAAGGTGCTCATAAAATCTAATATACGCTTATTTATGCTCAACTGACCATACATCAGGTTTGTATTTAATTAGAACATTTCGTTCTCTATTTCTCAATTTCACTTTCTTCAAGTTTGATCAGCGATAAATTCGATTTGTGGAAAATATTAAAGCATTTGTGATTATTGATGACTAAAGCTCTTAAACTTAAAAAATTAAGTAACGATAATAATAATAATTCATAACTTAAGATTAATGACTATGGTAATAAGTTATTAAGTTATGAATAATGTTAGAAATGAACGCTGCTAAATCAAGCAACAATTTCATTACTTATTTACACTGATATTACATTTTTCAGAAACCAGAGATATGAGACCACTGTCCGCCGTTATTATAAAATAATGCAATTACCAGCTGAGCAAGATAAGTTTCATCACGTCTGTCTATCGAGGATAACGATATCGTGGATAATGATATCAGTTTCTACTGAAAAAATTGTAAAAGAGAAGGTTATCATCAATCAAGTCAAGATCAAGAGTTTCATTCAAGATATTATCGTGAATTAACTAAAAATGAAATCTACGACAGGATACTGAATGAATAAAAAATGCTTGCCTTGCTGGATAACACAACACTTGAAACTAAGTTTAATCGTTTCAGCGAATGAAACGAACGAAAGATCGCAGTTTCATCAACTACATAGAGCTTTGAGAGGCGCAGAGCACTCAACCATACTTCTAATCGTTTCTAGCACCAATTTTTAGCAGTCGCTCGATGAGAGTTACGATAACACCATTAAATGAAACAGCCTGAATAAATTTACCGAAGTACGCTCATACATCACTGCGAGGATATTTACAAGTACGATCCTCAAAACATGAGAAAGCGGGCGCATTTTTTACAACCTCGAGTTCACGTACACGAGAATGCCTCCATGTGTAAATCCGAAACCATCTCGTGCGTGTGGGGTCGAATAAATGTCTACGTATGGAAGAGCTTGCGCCAAGATATAGAAACGCGGAGGAGATTTTATCTGAAACACCAACTTCTTAACATATTTTTTTCTTCAGCTCCGGCATCCATGATGGTAATAAACACATCCCTCATTTGCATTCGAACGTGCAACTCCAGGCCTCATCTCGAAACGCAGCGGCGGCGTTGTGAAAAAATGCGAAATATACATCTCTGCGCGGAGATCGCTGGATCCCTCTCTCTAACAAACCTTTTATAGAGGTAATTTGATACTGGATTCACGCAATAACGACTATTAATTATCCCTTAAAGAGGCCCAAAAATGGAAGAAATTCGGAAACGCAGTCGATAAAACGCGGCGATTCTCGAAGGAAACAAGGACGAAACGGAGGACAAAAAACTAGTCTATTCAGCTCTCGATAAAAAGGGCGGAAGATAATTCTAGCGGGGAAAGAACGCAACCTGTTTAAATAGGAAATCCTTCCGACGCTCCAGAAAAACAAAACGAGTAAAATCTGCTTGCAAAACCTACCGATGATGTGGGGGAAAAAGATGCAAAATTAACGACACTTGATGGCCTTTTCTGAAACAGTCCTGCGAGTCTCAATTGGACGCAAACGACCGTTGATGGAAGAAGGTCGGGTGCATTCGGAGAGCGGGGCGGTCGATAATGGTGACCGTTCGATTCATTCAATTTTTATTGCTCTCCGTTCATCCGGAGAGGGGGAAAGGTAAAGAAGAGGACACGCGAGGCCCGAAAACAAAGTAACGGCCTCAGCAGACATTGCATGTCAAGTGGAGTGGTCATTGAAGGAACATGGAAAGAAATCATGGCGGCGCACACGCGGCGAGTCGCAGCGCTTTGTAAACAGTTTAATTGGCGAGAAGTGAGGGAACTATAGTTTCATGCGACGACTGCATTTAACCTTCGACCAAAAGAGGGGACGAATTCGATGCATACAATTTTCCGAGCAATAAATCTTGCACCGTGAAGGATAGATAATTTCAGAATCGGACAGTAGGGAATTAAGGCGTGATCTGTATCGAGGGCAAGATGTACGACTTTTCGATGAGGAAACTGTTTCTTTATTCATTTTTTTCTTTTGCCTTCCTCAAATAACGTTTATTTTAACATGGTAATTTAAAACGATTTATCTGACATTTATAAGTTGACGCTTCGTCGTAAATTTGAGATTTCCAATCGGAAGGAACGGCAGAAGAATTTTTCGAATGAAATCATTACAGAGCTATCTGATACCGGGCAAGATTTACAAGCACGCTCCAACGCATTTATTTCAATAATATATTAATTTTTGTTCTGGATTTTCTTACTCTACATTTTAGTAGACCTATAAACGCTTAAGAAATACGAAGACATGTATGTACAACGGTACCTACCGATTTATTTCATATTAAAAGTTGTTGTTTTGAATTTGGTCTCAGGATGGTCTTAATGACTTCTAAAAAAAAAGAAGTTCGTTCAGAATTATTTTCTTCGATTGACATTATCAAGATAAAATTTAGAATACAGCAGATTTTAACAATTAAAGATCGATTACACTCAATGATAATGCTAACAAATGCATTAAAGATTAGTAACCAATAAATCTTGGAACAATGGTTAATACAATTTTTCGCTTGGGAGTGTTTGTGTGTCCCATATGGCTAATTCAATTAATGTCACATAAGTATTACATAAAAACAAAATAACGCGACAGCGTATAAATCACGCCAGAGCAAATCAAGTGTCACGGATGACTGATAAGCGATAGTTTTTGTTGACTGAACGTTATTAGGAAATATTAGATAAGAGCCATTATCGTGCTTCCAACAAAGTTGGCACTCCAATAGATCGAGTTCAGTTACAGCCTTCACTTGTTTCCCCAACAGGAAGGATAAAAACATGGAGTCGCACGGTTCCTAAAAAGGCACGCACAGATTTCAAAAAGGCCAGATTCGGGTGGCCTCTAACCTTGAAAAAGATAAGTTTCGTCAAAGGGTTATCCAAAGATAAGAAAGGAGGGCATTGAAGGGAGGAAGTGGCCGAAGTACGAGAGAGCGTTTCTTTTTCCGTTTCGGCCGAAGCGCTTTAATAAGACTCAGAGGCCGACGCGAGCAGAAGCAGTACAAACGCACTCTTCATTTCTCGAATGTCGCTCACGGAAGTGAATCAACGAATTACCCTTCAGCCAAATCGTTCTGTTTCGGAACTTCTTTCGACATCATGTCGCTATCGTTACCGATACAAATGTGCACAAGAGTTATCTCCGAGGAAAGGCAATCGGAAACACTCATCTCGGCAAATAATTTCGTTGCAGAATCGAGTCGTACTTATAAACCGTTTACGATCGATGCGATAAACGATAAGCCCTCCTTGGAACACGTGCGAGGAAGAGACTTTTGCAATCCGGAGTGCGGTTGTTAGGATTAAACGGATGGAGTAAAATTTTAGTATTATGTGCGATGGATTTAAGCCACTACATATTTCGCTGATAAAATATTAGAAACAAATTTGATAATTATTTTAGAAAAAATAATACATCAAAGAAAAATAAAAGGATTTTCTTCTTTCGACTACCTGATTCATCGATATGCAGGTATTTAAATTGCTCAGATTTCTGTAATCATAGCGTGATAATATTTTATGACTGCGTACAAACATTTAGATCGATGGTTACCGATAGTTTAAGAACAAACCTAGGTATAAGCCAACAGTTCAGGTTTCGGATAAGCTTAATCATTAGTAATACTCAAATCGAAGTCTACTGGTGGCTTATTGGATTAAGCTCATAGAATTACACTGAGACTGTATCTACATCTACATAAGTACCCTGCAAGCCTCCTTCCGGCGTATGGCAGGGGGCAAATATACCCATTCGTGCTAATATGGGATAAAAAACCAGGAAAAGATACAGCAATGCAGTAGGTCGCTCCTGCAAGGACCCACCAACTCGATTCAAAAATGAAATTCATCCGAAGATGGATGCGGAGGAAGGAAAGTTGGATAGCGAAAGAGGTATGCAGAAAAAGGAGAATTGACCGCAGCATTGAAAAGACCTCCCATCGACCCTTGCAACTGTAATAAACGAAGTCTCTGTTGCGTGGGATTTCTCCTCATAAGGAGATGAACTTGAAGGCCCTAACCTCTCCAATAGAGTCCTTTGTACGGCCATCGCTCGAGAAGCGCAGATGGACGCGGGGAAGGAGTATTCGAAAAGGGCGAACTGAAGAAGAGGAAAGGACGAGGAAAGAGAAAGGAAGATGGAGAAAAAGAGGTGAAAGGGGAGGTGAGTCTGGGGACAGGACGAAGGACCTTGCACGGACAGCGTTCCACCGCGTACTGAGTCTGCAATCCAGTTTCCGCAGAGAGAGACCATGAAGAGGAGGGGGAACAGCAGGTGGTGGACGCGAAAAGCGAGGAATAATGCAATAGGAATAGACGAAGGAGGGGAAAGGAGGGAATGGCGGATTTCTCGAGGAAACGGAATTAAATGAAATGAGACAGAGGAGAGACATGGGAAAGGGTATGAAATACGATTCGAAAGATAAAAAACGAAACGGAACGTCCGCAAAATGTCGCCGCTTTAAACTTGCACGAAAACGTTCTAAATTACAGGTATATAAAATGAAATGATGGAATATCGAAAGAAATTTGATATAGACATCGATAAAGGGCTGGATTGTAACAGAAAAACGATCGCGAGGATTAAGAAATAACTTTGGGATGTATGATGAAATATGAGGGCCAAATTTTCATCCTGTTTGGATACATAAGCTATATTTGAACATATTTTCTGCGACAGATTCATATGTAAATATTATTCTGATATTTATATTCATGGGGATAACATACAAACAGCACGCGAACATAGGACGGCCTTGCGTAAAGAAGGATGGAAAGTACTTAATGAAATTACGCGATGTACTATTCTAACGGGAAAAGATGAAGATCCTTTTTAATGCAGAGGCTGATTAACGTGTTTAATGAATTGAGGGTATATTGACAGATTCTCTTGGAATAAAATTATGATTTTTTCGAGTATTCGATAAATCCAGGAAATTTATCAATTTTAATTCCACCCAACTCCGCGTATTTACTAAAGTAACAAATGCACTTTACATAAAGAAATAGTCTCACCGAATATATACCGTAATTCAAACTCTATGCGAGTTAGAGACACTTCGGCCGCAGTTGAAGGCATAGTCTCTTGAACTCGAGAACGTGAAAAAGACTGCAAATAGCTCAACCCACTGAATCCAATAAATTCCCATCAGTAGAATTCAGAGCATTCCCATTGGCCTGGAGATTGACGCTCTCAACTTCTGACGCGACGAAAGAGAAAAAGACAGAAATCGGTTTAGCGAACGTTATCTTTTCTACCCCCAAGCATTGATAGATCCTCCTACGTTGCACTTTCCCGGCATTCCGCGCACGACTAGGAGAGGGAGGATGCAAGCGCATCGAAGCTCACGCGGCACAAAATACACCACCGCCCGCGGAATCGCAAACTATGCTTGGAAACAAAAACGAATGAAGCCGCACAAAGGTGCATATGCTGCAGTTGCAAGGGGAGAATGACCGGACAGGCGGTGCATGCAGGACCTCCAAGGGAACGGAAAGAGTATGGGATGCAGGTGGAGAGTGAAACGAGTCCGACAGATAGAAATCGAACATCATTCCGCCGCGGAAATTCTGCACGGAGAACGAAACAATAGCGGAAGAAATTTGTTGACCAAGAAAAGATTGTGAGTGGATAAAAAAAGAAAGTCAAGCTATTCTTTTGACTATTAAAATTTCGACATTGGCTTTGTGAGGCTTAATGGAAGCTAGATATCCATTGCTGCAATAATGAATGTAAAAACAGTTTATGAGCTATGATTGAGCTGGTACGATGAAATTGTTTTCCTTTCACTACCGAGAACTTAAGGAGATTGCCAAAGAGATAGCGAGGACTCAATGCAGTTAAGATATCAAAACCAAAACTTGGAAAGTAACATGAAAATATTCTTTAAATTTAATCTGATTAAATAAGCAAGAAAGTGGAAAGTGTTGAAATATGCAAAGAATGTCAAAGTAATTTAAATACACATGTTAGGGTTAGGAGAAAAAGAAAAATCAAAGCTAGGCAAATTTTAATCGCTTTCCATATTGAATTCATACTAACGGTTGACTTGAGATTTCTATGAGAAGTATTATTACAGAAATAAAGGTAGAACCTCAGTTTTCAAACTTGCGATTTCATTTACACTAATTATGTACTTGTGATTGCAGGATGTAACCGACGTGGAATACTAAAATACCATTCATTCGGATAAATTCCTATAAGAAAATTCTATGTAAGAGAAGTAGTTCGACTACAAACATAACAGGATTTACGAAACTAAAATAAATACGTTTATGTTCTCTATACGAATATCTTACATTTATCTCCTTAAAGTATTCATTTTCGAAACATTAAATATATCAGTTTCTATATTCGGCTGAGTACATTTCTTTCATTCAAGGGGGCTATGGGGTAACGACGAAATGATAGTTAAGGAAACAATATGGTGGTGGAATATATTCGTGGCTCGGCCCTCAACACCATTCCCCGTCTCCCTTTCTTATGTCGAGCTAAAAGCCACTGTCGACGAGAATGGATGCGAATCGAGAGACGGAGATGATGGAGAAGATAGAGACTGGGATAGGTGCTCGAGGACCTCCCTTTAAGAAAGATGATGCACCGATGCAGCCAGACACTGCGTCACTGAAGAGAGTAGGGATCATTTAAGGCACTCGGTAAATGGATCGGCGATAGGAGCATTGCTGAGATAGAGGCTTGGGAAAGCGAAGGGGTACACGGAGGAAGTACAAAGAGCGATACTGTGATATGGGGAGAAGCACGGGCCGATGAATAGCGAAACTGATAAGGGCGTAGACCTTTATGCGAAGGTCGGCACAAACATACGACATGAAAATGCACCTGGCACTTATAAAAATGACGGAGAGATAGAACTGTTGCTTCGGGAAAGAAACACGGGCAATGATTGCGCGAATGATATTGGACTAAATGGATCGGGCTTCTTTATCAGGGGGACGAAATCAGATTCACGATCCTGTAGGTATGCGTAAGAAATTGCATGCTAAGACATTCTAGGTGGTGAAGATACAAGTCAGCGATGTTCACCAAAAGAGCTACGTATCTGCGAAACTCGAATTGCAAACGATAAGAAAGTTCACCATCCCGATTTTCTGTCATTTAAAAATGGACGGGAGACAGAAATCTGCACAGTGGTTGGACATCGGCGGGCTTCTGGTCTTTAACATCGCCACTTGGAATATGGCTTCCGGAACGAGGCGTTATGCCATTTGTGGTGGTATGAGAAGCATGTGAAGAGGGGATCATGTTCGTAGAAGTGTTGTATTACCGTACAACAAACGCCTCCTCCTACAGTATTATCTCCCTCGGTGTAATTTTCAAGATGCGGTGGACGATGCGTCTGCAATAACGCGATTGGGTCAGGGCCTTGAATACGACCTCTGCTGCGTGCGTGGTTTAATTTTGAAGCAACTTGTGTGTGCTGATTACATAAATAATTGCGGTGTTGGTGCTGTTATGATACTCAATTGTTGCGCCTGTATGGACGCTCTAAATTTCTATTCCTTTAGACTATAACAGATAAAATCTGGCTCAATTAAAAATAACAACGGTATATCTTTACGAATCAAAATACCTGAAAATTGATTTATAATTTAAATCATACGGCGAGCTACTTTGTTCCTTCTTGACATTAGATCAGTTTAGAGAACTTTTGTAGCGACATTTAAATCTCTAAAATTTAAATATGACGCATCATTTCATATTTCTAGTAGGAATTTCTTACGTCTGTACACAAAAAAATTCGTAAATTTTAATCAATTTAAACAGATTTTGCGAGAAAATCACGACTTTTAGAGGCCAAATTATATCTCATATATATTTCTACCTGAAGAGAGACTCCGGTTATAGATTCTTTGATAATCCCAATAATCTGCGCATGAAGCGATACTACTCGCGATAATATGTTATCCAAGAAAACTGTATAAAACACACAGAAACGCAAAAAACAAAGCTATTTTCGAAAAACTAACTGAGACGACGAGAGAATTAAAATCTCTAGCAAAAACAGGTTTAGACCACTGATCTGGAGCTCGAAATTTCAGAAAATTACTTTCTTCGCTCATCAAAACGAGGATTCTCAACGAATTATGGGGCAATCAAAACCGTCCCGAGACGATTTCAATTATCGGCGGGAAGATCCGAGCCCCCATCGTAATGTGATCATTTCCCTCGTTAGTCAAGGACTAAAATAACAGACATTTCACGCGACACGAATCGCTTCACACTTGCGTGCGGATAACGACCGGGTGCGCGAGTTAGCAATCCATGTTCGGACGTCAGGCGGAATCCAGTTGGATTATTGCAAACGAACGATTCGTTTGATCAAACGCTCCGCTAACGCGTTACGCAACTCCCTCCCTCTCTGTCTCTATGAACGAGTTTCAAAGCCACCGAGGTTACGTTCGCGAACGTTGTTTTACGATTGGGGGCTGGAAGGTGGGGGTGGAGAGAAATTAGAGATCGTGAGAAGATAGGCAATTGGCGATCGTCTATCGAGTAAAAAGAAGTGGCGGAGAGTTCTGGCGCACGATAAGGAAAATGGGGGAGGGTTGGGTGACTGGCGGGCCGTAACGTCCGCGGTAGGAGCGGACTCCGGAGCAGCTGCTGGAGGTGGGAATTGAAGTCGATGGAAAGACAAGGAGAGAAGCAAAGTAGAGAGAGAAGGAAGAGAACATGAGAAGCAAAATTGCGAGGAGGACAAATTAATGATGCGCATTAAAGAACAGATTCGTTATGGTTAAACGCGTTCATATCTCAGCAACTTGGAAAGAGCAGACGATGTACTAAATTAATAGGAGTTAATTGAAACTGCTATTGTCAAGGTCGGTTTACAGGATAGTAATTGGTGTCTATTAATTAAATTCTTCATGATACACATTGCTCAACGTAAACTATGCAACGTCTTAGTTCTAGTACACTGAAAGGAATAATATCGAATAAAATTGAAAATCACAGGGAATTTCCAAAACTCAATTTTTCGACCGATTCGAACTCGAGTCATATTCATACTTCAAACATGTCGTATTGAAAGTTTGACGTGAAGAAATTACTAGCGATTTTGAAATCAATTCTGTACGGCGTTCTACGTAATCTGGTAAGGCACGCTAATGAGACACTTAACAGAATTTCTCATTCGCATTCTTCGCTTCCGAGATAAGATTTAGTTTGAATAGCAAATCTGCTAAATTAATTTAAATGAGATGGATTTTTATTTGATTAGATAAAATTTACAAAAATATAGGAAGAAACAAAAGTGGATCAACCAAACATGAATAGCGGCCTTTTATTTTCGACCGTTAAAATTCTTTATACAAGTAACCAGATAAAATTCGTTTATGTTTCAATTGGAATTTGACCAAATTTTTCGCCCGAGGCGCCTTATAAATCGATTCTACTGCGTTGAGGAAGAACTACTTAAAGGTAATCAATGAACAGTGTACCAAAATTTGCAACATTGTGAGAAGCTTTCTTTCCTGAAAGATCGTCATTAAAATGTTTTGCCTGGGGCATCAAAATAAAACGAGAGAAAAGGAAAAAACGGAGAGAAATGCGAGAAGAGAGAGTGAATCCAGAGATGAGGCGGCGTAGAAAAAGTGGAAAGCGATTGTTAAGTAAAAACGACGGCGAGAGTAAAAGAACCGAGAACGGAAGCAATATTGCAACTTTAAGTCTAAGCTCTCGTTCCAGAGGAATGGCAAGCGCGTGAGATATGGCATTCATTTTTTGCATTCCATAAAAAGGTGCGAAACCTAAGACAAATTTCCATAAGACGCCACAGCTTTCCAGAACGAGGAAATGATGACTAAATCGCCCTCCCTCTTCTGAGAATCATCACCATTCGTCCCGCATAGTTCATCTGCCGCACCCTAAAAAGCTGGGAAAATAGAGCTGAGAGAAACCGACCGAGACGGAGTAACCATAAAAAATTGCGGACGTCGCACTAACGCGCAAAAATTAGTCTCAAAATGGTTCCGATGGCAAAAAAGTCCTAATAACCTCGGCGTGCCGAGAAGTTCTGAGAGCGGAGGTAAGAGATAACGTCGCGCTTCGCTCGTTAGGAGTAAAAGGGGATGAAGGCGGTGGAGCTGATGGAAGCTGCGGCAGGTGAGAGGATAGGTGGCGATGCTACGCCGGATGCTCACCATTCACGCTCTCGCCTCCGTGATATACGTGGTATCCCTCACTTCCTCACCTCCCTAATCTCCGATCGCTCCTATTGCCTGCACCGGCTTAATCGAGCCATATTTTTGAGCAAACGAATTCATTAAAGTAATTTCTTTCAGCGACTTATCCTTCAGTCAGGAACTTAGGAATTCAACCGATTATCTTGCCTCCTCAAATTGAATAGCTTCTGGTTAAGTGACGACTATCCTGTTTCATCTAATTATCGAGGAATACCTTGTAAAGATGAAGATGAACTCTTTTTCGTTCCATATTGGAATCAATAAATATTAAATTATTTTAAAGTCTTTTCTACATCCTATATTTCTAAATATTTGAGTCATTATAATTAAACTAAGAAAATTTATAATTTGATGAGTACAGGACAAAGGTAAGATGGAATCAAATAAATTATATCAATTTAACTTATTGAAACGTCAGACTTTTTTCAAGTTCATTCTACCTTGGGATTTTTCCTGGGTGAGCACTATCTTGCGCAAAGTCACCCTTACTCGTTTTCCTTATTGAAAAGGTATCAACGGGTAAGCAAAAATAAGAATCTTAAGGATTTAAAGTATTTTTAAAAAGAAAATAAACAATGTTTAACAATGTTACGCAGCATGGTAAATTCCAATTTGCACTTGCTTGAAAATAATAGATAATAAAAATTTAATGTCATTGATGAATGTTCGTATATCGTTTCTACCATGTAGAATAGGCTCACACTCTGTTAAGAGAAATACAAAATTACGTCTATACTCAATCTCATTTCACAAAAGTCGTAAAAAACAGAATAAAAATAAACCTGTTCTACTTTCCCAGGAGTATGAAGACTTTAAAATCAATCGCTATTATTAAAAATTACTACATTTTAATTAATACTATTTTTTCAGACTTCAACACAAGAAAGCATAATAACGCTTTGGCTCTTACCAATAGGACTGAAATTTTTTTTCCAAATACTCATCCAGAACCTCAAGCATTCAAAATCTAAAGAAAAGGCTACAAAATTTTCTGGAAACTACTTTCAAACCCTGAAAACTTCAAATTTTAAACAATCATCAAGTGATACTGGAAGCAGAGAGGATGGGAAAAGTGCTTAAACAATTCTAACCCACTTTTCTCAACATAAATACTCCGATGTTTGGAAAAAGGGAGAAAAAACAATTCCCTACTTTTGGTACGACTTAGAGGAAAAAAAATGGTGAGAACTAGGAAGCGACGGATGGGTGCAGGTTGTGCCAAAGGGCGTATGAATGCAGAGAAAGGGAAGGGGTGAGTGAGGCGATGGGGTCGAGTGAGCTGGGCGATTGAGCGGAGAAAAGGGAAGAGGAGAGGGAGAGTTGAGGATCCAATTGAATGAGTGGAGGATTTCCGGTCGATATCGAAAAGCTCTAACCAAGACAAAAACACATCGAAATGCTTTCCTCTCGGCAAGATTAAACCTCTAATAACATAGAAATGCTTAGCTATCGAGGACTCATAAATGTGCATTTAAAAATTCGGCTATTGAGCGATCGTAAAACGTGTGAGAGGAGGCAATGGCAAATTAACGCCAACATTCTCTCTATATAATAGGTAATGCGGAAATTTCTTTGCTGAGGTTTAAACTCGCAACTTTCCGTTCTCGCAAATCGAAAATTTCCCAATCGAGACCCATATAACAAATCCCGACTAGGGTGAATGACTTATTTTGGAAAGAGCGACTATTGACAAATTCATATTCTTCGGAAACCGATTCCTCACTCAATTGACTTTTAACAGACTTTCCGATACTACAAAACCTAACTAATTTCAACTTTTCCGAAAATTATTCAGCATAGCACAAACTACACTACTACAAGCACTGCTTATTTCAATACTTGGAATGTTCCTTCTTTTCCAAACCAACTGCTAACAGCATTTCCGTTCCCCATTAAAACAGACACTAACAACGATCCATTTTTAATTGCGATCGTTCCGCATAACCGAGAGTGTGCCTCGTCGCCGACGCTAATGGAGAGGCAAAACCTTCCCACTTTAATTTCCGAAATCGCTGGAGTCGTCCGCCGCAAACTGCCGAAACATCCGAGGATCGGCTCCACGATTACTCCGCGGGGAATGACAAAGACAATTAGACGGAACAAGAGAAGAGAGAAGAAAATAAATCGGCCCATTCCTCCGACGAAGAACGCCGGAGATTTCTTTCGGAACGATCGAATGCTTCCACGTGCAAAAATCAATTAGAAAAAAGAAGAGCGAAAGGAGGGGCTCCGGATGGCATGAGACAGGCAGGAAAGGGAAGAAAATGTTGAAAACTGTTCCGTCTAGCGAAAGGAAAGTTCCGTATAATTAATCAGAGAGTGATTACAAACCCTTATCTTTTCCTTCTCCGCCCCAAAACCTTTCGTAAGCGATTCCTCAAGACCCCTCTCTCTTTCTTTCTCGTAACAAACACATGGCCTTAAAAAGAACTAGGGTTTTTTCCTTCACTTCTCTTTCTTTTATGGCCACATGTCTCCTTACCATCTCACCCATACACACTCTACCCCACTTCCTTCTGGAATTCCTCATATTTCTCCTCTCGGAGACGAGCACCACCTGTCGTTACGTTTCCAGACTCCACCACACGCATCTCCGCCATTTCTCCTTCCCCATACCCGAGGACTTCTTTTGCCACAGTATCTACCTTTCCAGATACCGTACCTTTTATCCACAATCAGATTTTCTAACCGAATACTTCTTATTAGAGATTAGATTCTACATCAAGCAGAATCGGAATTACAATAATTTATGAGAATTATTGATGTCATTTTCAATGTCAAGAAAATTCGCTATTTAGAGATAAAGCTACAGATGACTGACAATTGAAAATGAATGGTAATAACAAAAATCAACGGTAATAAGCAATATTTTGTGGGTGTGCTGAGAGAAAATATCTTCGTTACAACAAGCAATACTTCAACACCAATCAACAATTAATAATCACCAATCAAACCAACCAACCAATTAAACATCACCAATCAACAATTAATGATCATCTACGCTTCATTTACCACAACATTTCCCCACGGAAAAAATACTGGAGTAAATCTGAAAATAATATTAATAGGCCGATTTCATACCGATTTTTCTTATCATGCTCCATAGATATATCCAATGAAAGCTTTCATGCTTGGTCGAAAGTCAGCGATAGCATGGATGATATTCTAAGATTGAACGTAACAGTGATCTGGTAATACTAATTTCTCCATCCCTTAAACGAACATTATGAATATTCTTTTATTGTTCTTTATTCCATTCTTTACATTATATAACATTCCTGATATAAAAGCCTCGCTTATTATCTCTTCAAAATTTTCAAATAACTTGTAATCCATCGCAACTGAAATTCGATTACTTAAGCCTGAAAACCGGTCGAAATGTAACCGCTTCCAGTTTTCGCTCTAACCACTCCCGGCCGTTGAAGTCTCCTTTATTTCGCAGCCCATTTTCCATTCCATCCCATCCCAGGGGCCCCTTAATACCGTCTCGTGGGCGGACAGAGACACCCTGAGACGTCGCCCCACATTGTCGACAGCGGATAGACGGCGCGCGCAAGGGATCTGCCCTGATCCCGTCCCCATCTCAAGGGCGGGTTTTGCGGATCGCCTCTTTAGCGATTCCAGGGGCGTGCTGAACGAGATACTCATCCTCCAGACGGCATGCGCCTCAGCGACGTTACGGCGGTTGCCTCCTTCTCCTGCCGACTACTTGAAATTTTTTCCACCGGTGTTTTTAACGACCGATATTCGGCTGCATAGAGAGACATCTTCCCACTTTCTTTCCCCACGGATCGATTTTTATGCGAAGCAGCGTTAAAGCTGGCGGGTGTGCCTCTATGCTAGCTCACGAAAGTTGGAATTCTAGAAACGCGATGAATTATTAAAGACATGAAGAGATAAAAAAAACAAGACTAGGGTATCTTACCTCGGTGATCTCTTTAGGTAACGAGAAGCCTCTACATGGAATGAAGACCGAAAGATGGAAAGGGAGAGTAGAGCGGCATCTCGAGTATATCAGCGGAGATACTTAATATTACATCGCTGGAAGTGTTTATTTCGGCGAAAAATCTTACGGAAACTTTTCTCTCTCTTTTTCGACGAAACAAAATGGTATTCTTAAAAGCTTTTGACAGATAGAATAAAAGATAAAAGAATAAAGTAGGAAAGAGTTTTGAAGAAATTTAGATGAAAGAAAAACAAAACAACTCAAATTCTTTGAGGCTCAATAATAGAATTGAAAAGGTCTCCTGAAGACTATAAACATCTAAGTCATTCTCTGCACAAAAAACCCTAAGCCCCTATAACTAATTGGAAGTTCATAAGGGGTAAAAAAGCGTAAAAAAATGAGTATCAATTACTTGCAAACTAAAAAACCGTAATGGTTGAATAAGTAAACTGAAATTACGCCAAATACGCATACCAAATGCTCGTTAAATCCGGACTGCGGCGTTAATATCCAGGCAAAGAAGTAGCCAACTGCCTCTAATTACGCACGTGGCCTTCAGGGAACGGACCGCATGGCCATAAGCGACAACGGACGCGGGATTCGAATGCTTCCCCCGAACGAGACCAACTACGGACTACAGAAGTTTTTTTGTATCAAACTATTTATTGCATACCCTCTTACTGGGGATAATTTGAGTACAAAAAGAAAACAGAATTCCTCCACGCCGGAAATACATAATTAACCAACAGCTGGAGCTAGTACGAAATGGAAATGGTGGAAATAGCGTCTGCTTTTTCAAACACGTTGGCTAATTGAATTAAATCAGAGAGATACGTTATTATTGTTCTTAAAATTGAATTATTTACAGAAAATTAGTAGAAAGGAAAGAAATCGTATCAAAATTGCCTAACTTGATAATAATGCTCGCGAAATCTTTAAGATTAGAGGTATTTATCAATATAAAGATCGAAAAAATTAAGAAGAGAAGTAATATATCTAATAGAAATGGAGATTCTTCATTAATCATTACATATGAATTTATATTGAAATAGCTTACCTTTCGTCAGATATTTTTATTGCAGATAATATGAAAAATACGACAAAGACGGGCATGACTGTAAATATCTTATTAGACCAATACATTGAAAAACTATTTCCCATTTTAATTAATTAAAGATTTCTAAATGAAATCAGAAGGTCGCACCATAAATACTAAAAAAACTGCATTAAAGTAATGCATAAAATACTGAGCTATTCTATAATCTTTATTTGCCAGTAAAAGGGAGTGAATTTTTCAAAGTAGTTTGTAATTATTAAATTACTCTTATATTTTTTAAACGATGTTTTTATGACTCTTGAAAATTTTTTTAACTTTATATTATACCCTTATACTAGACAATGGGTACACATACTGACACGTATTAACTCACATACAATAATCTGAAATCAATAACTAAGGCAAATGACTACGGCTGTTGAGTCACCAATAAAAATAATCCTGGTTTACTAACAAATGCATAGACTACAATAAGATGGCTAAGCATCGAATTAAAGTGGCAGGGAGAAGGGAAAGGATGAGAAAAGATTCTTTTTGTGCATCCAACGAGTCCATTGTTGTAAGAACAGACCCGTTACCCAAGAATTGACCACCGCCCGCCGAAAAAAATACAAAACTGCATGATGGGAAGGCGATAAAAGAACGAGGGAAGAGTGAAACATGGCGACGAACAAAAGAACGCAGTCGCCCGTCGTCTTTAGCGGCCGAGAGACATGGAGAGGGAAACAGTGGGAAGATGAGACAGAGAAGGAGAAATCTCCATTTGTGCCTCCGATGGTATTTCTCCCAGTAGTCGGCAGCGTCAAAAGGGTTGGCGGGGGACCCTTTCCCATTCTCACTCAGAATTATAAAGAGAAGAGGCGGACGAAAAAGGAGAAAAAATACTACATTATTTATTTCTTTATACGTCGGAAGACGGGAACGGATTGGACGCAAGTTTGAACATTGTTAAGGAAGAGCTGAGCTTAAACAAAATGAAAACAGAGGCCCGCATGACAAACAAATAAAGGCGAACAGATCTTCGGTTGTGCCGTTAAGCGGTGCTCTCTAGCCATTCAGACCTTTCTGGACCAAACCAGTATCTTTGTGTCATTGAAAGAGGAGAATTCTGGTCTAACTGACGAGATGGCTACAGCAAAGTGTCCATTCTCAAAAATCACGCCACGACGACAAAGCGCTTATTCTAAGTGACCTGAAGATGAAGCAAGTATTCAAGAAGCAAGTTTATTTTGACTGATCCTAAAATAGAATTTTTATAGTTCAATGAAAGTGGACATCTTTTCCTTGTAATCTGTAATCCAAGAAACAAATGTACTCATCAGCGAAGGGGCAAGTTACTTACTATTTCTGGTTTAACTATGAGGATTTCTTTCTGTAGTACTATGAATTCTTGAAGGAGTTTACAAAATATCTAGATAAAAAGCACCAATAACATGGATTTTCCAAAATTCGAACAGTTATAATGCTAATTAAACCATGAATAACATCCAAAATGAAGAAAGAGGTGAACAAAAAGTATTTGAGGCTTTGCGTAAAGATGAAATCGAGAATGTCTAGACTAAGCCTTCCGATGATCCATAAGAGGAGATAAAGAGGCACGATCACGATGAGTAACATGCATTCCGAATCTCAATATACTTCTGACATTGCGTATAAAACAAATTATCCAAATTTCTACAAAATGTATTCTACAGAAAGCTTGGTATTATTGAAGTTTTCTAACGACGCATGACTAAAAAACACCAAGTTCATTCAAAGAATTCTCGATTATTTTCACATTAAATCATACAAAACATTTCTTGTGAAATTCCTTATTTTCACCCTCGTAGGTAAGAAATTAAGAAATCATTTACTGAGCCGAGGACGCCTATTAACTGTTCGTGATCACGAATGAAAAATCTTTGAGCAGCGGCGACGCTCAGAAAGATACAAAATCCTCACAAGAAAAAATGTTCCCACTACATCTTTTTGATCGCACTGCGAAAGAAAAATTTTAGAGTGAAAAAATATCAAAAGAGAAATAAACGCGACGAATAAGGATCCAAAGACGTGCCTATAAAAGCCTCGTCCGAAAAAGACGAAAACAAAACGGCATCCATCATGAGGGAATCTCTGATGATGTTTGGACATAAAAGGAGCGTAGTTCATTCGAAGAGGAGGTTTGAAAAGGCGGCGTCGACGACGAAGGAATGGCTAATTGTAAGAGTAACGGTGAAGGAGTTTATA
Organism: Ladona fulva; assembly: GCA_000376725.2. NCBI lineage: Eukaryota > Metazoa > Arthropoda > Insecta > Odonata > Libellulidae > Ladona > Ladona fulva. Next base: position 236,148 of record KZ308556.1, read on the forward strand.
TACCTAAATAGGGAGTAATGGCGAAGGGAGAACGGGACCGAGACATGGACGCGGTCGTCGGAAAACGCCAGATTCCGGGCGGCGAAAAGTAAAAGGACCTGAGAACAGTTCGAGAGGAATCTGGAAGTTAACGGTGAAGAGATGCGACTTCCGAGTATACCTGCCGATTTAGGAAAAAGATGTTCTCAAGACTAATTTAAACCCAAAAAATGTCGACAAAATGCCTCGTGAGGGAAGGGCTCGCATAATATGGTAGCACATACGCCTTAAAAAGTTTTACTTCTTGTAAAGGAGCATGACATTTTTAAAGACATCCACCTTAGTCCATCCCGAATGGAAATATTGTGAAATACTTTTTTAAGCTTTCTGATAAATAGAATTTTCACTTACAAAAAATTGATTAAATATGTTTAATTCTTTACAGTTGATGGAACATAAATCTAATAACCTTTGAATTTACATAAGAAAAACTAAACATTTTCTTTCAAAGATATAAACAAAACCACATACTTAACATAAATATAATTAAATGGAAAATTGATGTTATGCTAAATCAGACACGTTCAACGCTTCACCTTTGTTATCTTTTATAATTTTTGTCCACTCATTTTATTCAATGTGACATTAGCACTGAAGTATTCAAAATTTCTGGTTCCAAACTAATAATCCAAGAAAACTCAATTTAATGGATAAAATGAATAACGTATAAAAATTAATAATGGCTACTTACATTAGTTGAAAGCTGGCTGGTCAGTGTGTGGACCTTTTCTTGTGCTTCTCCCAGTTCTCTTCGTAGCTTGCGTATCTCATGTGCTTGTTTCTCTTCTGCAGTGCTGTACAACGAAGAAGATGCACTGGACACCAAACTCAGAGAGGAGCCATGAACTGAAATGACAGACAAAGAAACCATATCCAGCTAACTAATTTTGCAAAAGGAATTCAAGAATGTGCTCCTAGATTATGAATAAAACAATGAAACCAGAAAAATATGCCCATCAGGAGTTTTGAATAAACTCATTTCAAAGCTATAATCATCTAAATCTTCAGCTGTATCAAAGCGAATTCTAAATCTTCCTTCGCTATGAGAAATCTAAATTTAATACAATGTTAATAATGTCAGTCAACTTGCTGCTATGTTACAGACTTCAAACATTAAGATTTATAACTTGAATATTGAAAAGATTTATCATAAATGCGATTATGTGTGAAGCTAGAGTGAAGTGAGTGAAGCTAGTGAAGAAAGAATCATATGATGGAAAGCATGAAAAAATTGGAATGAAAATGATGAAGTAATTAAATTTGAAGTAGTAATATTGTTCAAAGTGCTTCAACAGCTAAGGTCATTTTGCAGATGTGGGCCCCTGCCAGGATTCAAACCCAAGACCACTCACCTAAGGCAAACGCACCACCCCCTTGGCTATCTGGGAGCCCAATAAAATGTGGTCTTATAAAAATAAGGGTACCAATCAAATAATTCATCCTAGATTACACAATACTGATGAGATAATGCCCTTTGCATTAGAATTGACAGTGACAAGAAATATAGTATGAAACATTTATTTAATACTATTTCATCCTTCCTACCATAAACTATAATCTGCATAAGCTGATAGCAATTTGAGCAATAATACTCCTATATGGCATCTTTCATTAATAACCTATAGATGTTACTCCAGGTTTCTTACTGAATTCTAACATTTAATTTCATATGCATTTATATTCTTTAAATTGGACTCAAACAGAATTTAAGAAGTTAACTTGGTGGAATGCATTCTAAAAATAATTCTGAAATGTACTTTATATTTTCCACATATATATGTTTAAACACGATTGGTTTCTGGATATAGTGCACCTGAGGATAACCCCGTCAAACCCAGTTGTGTTTAAGTACATTTGTGGAAAACTGGAAAAGTGTTTTGGAATTATTTTTAGGTTATTTTACGTTAGAGCCTGAGTGCATAGAGAATTTCAGAATAGACAATGAAACACATAAATATTAATAATGTAAACAACCAAATAATATATACTAATTGTAAAAAAGNTTCTCTGCATGATTAATAAAATCTTTTGCTGTATTGGATAGAGAACTTTACAAGGCACATGAGAATAATGAAAATGAAAACCAGTTTAGATCTCATGTAGAATACCAGAATGAACTAATATTCATGAAATTAAAATTTATTGAAAGAAATGGGAAAAGGAAGAGAGAAAAAAATTGATTCAGTTGATCTTACTCCATGAAGAATTAGCTATGATTGCAATAAATAGCACCTTATGTACTTCAGCTAAAGGTATACACTTCTGACACTACATCAGCTGATACTATACATTTATGACAGGATATTAGATCTTCTACAGAAGAATTAGAAACAGATGGATACAGCATTTCTTCAAAGCTGGGGTCAGAATTGGGGAAATTTTTGGAGGAGGAAAACAAATAACAACATAAGTTAATACAAAAAGACCCACCTAAAGGCACTGTTTTCTGTTTGTTGAGAACTGTCTGATTTCTTGACCTGTGACCGTGAGCTGACAACCCGATAGACCACATGCCCTTGGGAGTGGCTAACAGGTACTTCACCCTTCCGAGGAGGGTTGCCTTGGATGTTGACTCCATTCAGGGGGGCTGAAGATCTTGCACTGCCATCTCGGGATTGCCTCTGAAAATTTTATGATGTTTATTACGATTTTGATCAGAAAATACAACTCATTCACAGGAGGAATGGTTACAAAATTTGATGAGCATCTTCAACTTAATACAATGTTCAGCTCATCAATGACAACAAATAAAACTGATGTAATTTCAATTATTATAAAAATATAAACTATTGATGTTTTAAGACATCTTAGGACACAATAATATGTCATTAGGTAATTTCAAAGGATTACTAACTGCTAGATGTTGAGGTCTGCAGAAACTGAGACATGATTGATCAATGAATAAAAATATTACTGATATACGATGACCAAAATAACTTGAAAAATATCAGATGTGATAAAAGTAGAATGATGTTATCCATCAAATAAAGCATTTCAAAATTTTGAACTTCTCTTTCAGAAGTAGAGTTAATAAAAAATAATGTGGAAGGTTAAAGGGCAAGCTGGTAGAAATTCAATAAATTCGCATAAAATGCTTTGAAACTATAAGTTCACCCTGAATGAGAAAAGAGCATCAAAACCAGATATTTATGACAAAAATATTTGCGGGTAAAAAAGTTTTATGGTTTAAATAAATTTGACTTGATTAATTTAAGCTACAATTTTTGTAATTTAAGAGTATCAGTATTTTCAAATTGAAATGCAAGTTATTTTTATATAAGGGAAAAAGAGTATTGCCATGAATGTCAACAATCTCTCCTAATATCTAAGATCAACACAAACTAAAATTTTGAAAAATCATAATCATTGAACACACAATGCTTCATTTGGTCCTGTATTACAATGTAAGATGCTATCACTTAATTTTAATTAAAAAAATTCTTTGAAATAAAAAGGAAAAGAAAATGAAGAAAATAATAAATCTTTCTTACCATCTTCTTCCTTTGGAGCAGTTCCACTGATCTTGCCCATCATTCCTGCATAAGGAGACATCCCGGTCCGGCTGAGGACATGACTGGATGCAGAGGAGGTTATTGATGACAATGTGAAATTAAACCTACATCAAAGTGAAAAACATAACAAGGGCATGCATTAAGATGCTAATAGAGGGAGTGAAGAGAGACAGATGGCATACACACAGGATGAAATTAGAAAGATTAGTGGCACTATTCATCAACATGCAGTGTAATCTTTAGAAGGATCAACATCTTTCTTAGCCTATCATTCTCTGCATTTTTTAATAGTCTTGAATTAATGTAATGGCATCCATATGAATGAAAATCAGACCATGCTTACTTTGCACTGAGTTGAATAAAATATTACAGCTGTTGGTGAAGAAACTACATATGTATTGTGCTTATGAGTGCAGTTACACTTCTTGTTTCTATTTCCAAAGCTATACTTCTAGCATAGTTATCAAGACAAATTCAAAACTGAATAATTTAAAAATGAATAAAATATCACTTTTTACTGAGTTCAAATTCTAAAGTAAACTGACCCAACAGCATTTTTATTGAAGTATTTAAAAGCTTATTTTTATTACTTTATTTCCTTATGGTTCAAGATAAAGCAAATTTCAGAGAAAATGATTTTCAATAAAAGAGAGTTTTTTCATGCAAAATGCAAATACTCATGACTTAAAATGTGACAGGAATTAGAAGAATTTGATGACTGATGTGTAGTATTAAATCCAATATGCAATTAACAGAGCAGTCAGATACATAATTGCTGATGCAATTTAGCTTGACCTAACACTTCCAAGCAAAATACTTCACCTGGAAGCACCCTGAGAAACTTGGCTTGGAGTAGGGCTGGTTGGTTGGGACGCATGGTGGGGATGGTGATGATGGTGATGATGATGCATTCCCATGACTCCATCTGCTACACCACCAGATCTAGGATGATGACCCTGAAGAAGAAGAGGGAAACTTTTAGAGCATTTCATGAATATTTCCACAGCACAATATTAAAATATTAAGTAATAATTAGTAGTACTACTGTTAAAAGTGCTTCAACATATAAGATCATTTTGCATGCTGGCCCTCAACCGGAATGGAACCCAGGACTGCTTTCACCAAAGTTGATTGCATGGCCCACTTAGCTATCCAAGAGCTTATTAAGTACATACTAACTGAATAACCCAAATGTGTTTTAACAAGTGTTAGTTTTCTGTGAAAAAAATGAGTAATGTGAATCAACTCGAAGAAAGTCAAATAAAAATATGAAATATGAAAAAGAAGGATAGCTATAGGGCTCTTGTATCATGTTTTGCTCAAGTTATACTTCAAGCTTCCTACTTATGTATTCATTCTTATGATTAAAAGGCAATGATTTTATGCAATACATACAAGAGATCTGGGTATCTTTAAGAAATGAGATGTTATATATTGTAACTTCAATTTCATAATGCATAAGATGGGATTACAAAATAAAAGGATATAATGAGATGGATCTGGTCTTGAGGAACTAAAAATTGAGGCATCACACGAAAGAAAAAATATCATTAATTCTTATAGGTATCTATGTGAGAACATTAGCGAACACTGATAAAAGTTCTAAACTACAGTATTGACGAGATCATTATGGTGGTAGCAAAAATATTGGGGTATTAAGTAAGTTTGGTTGGTATATGACGACAAAATTATCATGTAAATTTTATAGTTTTATCATATTATGATTTATAATTATGAAAGGAGGGAAATGAGACGGGAATGATAATTATGAAAGAGAATAATAAAGGAGACAACTGTCAAAACTGGAGAATATATAAGAAAAAAGGAATGGAATAGAAAGGAACCTGTTACCTAAGAGTATTGTAGAAAAAGTTTTCTGATTAAATTAAAAATACACTAAACTCTAAAAGTGGAATATAATACATTTAACCTATTGGTTCTGCACTGTAATAATGCTGGAGATGAAATGCAGTGTACATTTAATTATTTCTTATAAATTTAAATCAACTGTAAGAGTTTTACTCAAGTTTTCAAAGATCTTTTTGGAGAAATGTCACTGCTGATTCTATGACAACTCATAATAGAATCTTCCTTACCTGTCCAGGACCTGAGGTGTTTGTGGTGGTTGATGAAGCTGATGGAGATGTTGGTGGGTAGTGGTGAGAGTTGTCTGACACAGAGGCTGGAGGAGGTGATGATGATGCTACTTCATCCTCGCATGACCTGTGCAGCATGGATGGATAGAGTTTCTCAGACTTAGTGGACCTGCCAATTGAAAATTCCATTCTATGGTTATGTTATATCATGCAGTTTTTTCCCCTCAGAGCCAGAATAACTCAAGGAAAAATAATACAACTAAAATAACAGAAAAACAGAAATAAATACTAAAAATTTTAATACAGCAATACTTAAATATGACAAAAGAAAGTATTTAATAGAAATCAACAAACAAATATAAATTAAATAATACATTAAAAAATGACAAGTTTCTAAAACTATTTCAGCCTAAAAATTTAGAAAAAGAAAGTTGAAAACCTGAAAAAAAATTCATGAAGATGATAAAGATTCATAACTACTTGATACATTAGCAGGGAAAAATTATAATGAACTATTGCAATAGAATGTTTTGCTCTATAGACTGCTCGATATGAGCAGTTTCTCACCCTCTATATTCACTCACTACCTCCAATGCTAAATAACTACATAATCACCTTATGCTATTACTCCTATTCAGCACTGCTTGCTGTGAGGGAGAGGGTGAAGCACCACCAGCTATACTATTGTTGTCTCTTTGGTGTACCATAAGCCTTGCATGAGTCAGGCTCCCTCTGTGGTGGTGTTGCTGATGTTGCATGTGCCCATGGTGGGCATTGATGTTCCCACCTCCACCATGATGAGAAGCCATTGAAGAAGACATGGAACTAAGAGACTCCAGGCTTTCTGCCTCAGTGAGTGGAGCTAATTTAAGAAGGAAAATGTCAGTTCAATATTATTAACTTTTAACATATAGTTTTAATGTAATTTAATTTTAGAGAATCCCTATGATAGTGATGAAAAGTTAAAGTTCCCAACGAGTTCATAATAATACTCAAGTATGCAAAGAATAGAATGATTTGATAATAAAATTTCAGATAATGTTATAAATTGATCTATACAAAATATTCATGCAAATAATTCCACATAAAACACTTTTTGATCACCCATTAATTTAAAAATAAATTCTGGGAAACTATTGACTGTTCTGTTGAATCATAATTCATTAATATTTTGCACATTCCTTGCTAATCATAATTCAATTATTCTTTTTGATAAAGTTTAGAATTGGTCATAAACTAACTTGTTATCAAAACGTGTCTCTAATTTCTCACCTTAACTTTGGTCAAAGTCTACAAAAACTCCTACTCGGATTTCTTAATGAAATATCATCGCAAACCTCTACATATTATCTTTTAAAGCCCTACTCTATTACATTTCATTAGTTAGTGGTTACAAATATTTCACTACACTGCCTTGGAAAACTTTTTGGAAATGACTTGGATTCAATGGGTAGAGAAATTCTTTTCTGGAAACACTTGTGGTTCACATAATTCTAACTGTCATGACTTTTCCATGATAAATCAATGAGGTTGAAGCACATTATTCTGAAATCCTAGGGGGTTAAAACTATTCAAACTTCTGTCAATCTCACAGGCCATGTCAAAGATACTAAATGATGACACAATTCTAACATCACATGGACCATATCATTTAATTTCATGGGAACTCTTAGTATAGACTAAGGTGCCCACCATGCTGTCCTCCATATGTGGAACTGTGCCTGAGCCAAGAGTAGGGACTGGAAGCACCTCCTGTCCCTCCCCCATGGTACGAGTGGATGTCCGAGTATGTGGCATAGGTGGCAGTATCGCTGAGAGAGCCATCCGTCATGAGGAGGGATCCCACCCCACCTCCACCTCCAACTGAGCCTTTTGGCCCACGTCCAGAGGCTGAAGAGCCGGGACGAGCCCCTGTGTTGCATTGGGCAGGTTGGGGGGTGAAGGAATTGGGGTTGCAATCAACTCACACTCAAACAAGCAGTTTCAATTAAACTAGTGCATGCAAATGCTAACTTATGTTAGTTTAATTTGATGATAATGAATGTTACTCAGGAGAAAAATCAGCCTTATCAAGAATGTGCATAGCTTTAAACAGATAGAACTTCAGAATGAAGTAATACATTTAGCCATTGCTATTTTAATAACCAGAAGAAAAATATAGATCTGTTCTGTGCTATGTAAAACTATTGTACTATTGTAATACAGATTCAGGCAGAGAGCACAAATTAGCTACACATTGGTATGAGAACTATGATTCTTAAATTTTATACTGATTAATATGAAAATGAACAATATTAGCAGCTTTACAATGATATACTTTCACCATGAAGATAAGTGATTTTAGATTACAGGGATGCAGAAAGGAAAGGTAATTGGAGCACAACTTTTAATGAATTAGAGGTTTAAAAACAGTACTTGAGTTGTATGTCGGCAGATGAAACTTGTTTTTGGAAACAAATGGGAGATTCCATATTACTGATTCTTATGAATTACCCTATGCACATTTCAGAAATATTTCCTTCTTCAAGGATGTCCACAATAGGGTAATACCTAAGAATCAGTACTCTGGAACCTTCCATTTGTTTCCAAATGAAAGTTCCATCTACCAACATATGGCTTAAGGAGTGTTTTAAATATCTAAACTAAAACTGGTTGTTTTTTCCATTATCAGGTTCTTTGTTATGAGAAGATGGATATTATACAACTTTATGTATTTTATAGAAACACACATAATCTTTGCTGTAATATGGAATGAGCTACAAATTGCTAATATTAGGTCATGATGAAAAGTAGGCATGAAGTATTGAGGTATGGTATAAGTAAATCATATTTGGATTGCATTTAAAATAAATATTCTACATAGCACAGAGCATTAAAAATGTAAAAAGAGAAATGCCTACAAATGTTCAGCCATTGGCTGAATCATTACAAAACCAACACCATTTCGTTACATACACTTCTTGATAATAGCATTCACTGGCTAAGACACACTGATCTCAAGTAAAACAGTAATTCCACACTCATCTAAAATTTTACATATTTACATCTGAATTGCAACACACTGTAAGTCTAATTCCAACTTCAGTATGTCCAAAAATTAGAATATAATGATGCAGTGTCAACAGTGGGGCATGCAAGTTACAAGGTACACACCCATGGCACTAGCAGCAAATAAATAAGCATCCAGACCTCCTTTGGGTAGAGACTGTGAACCACCCAAAGCTATTAGACGTTCACGAACTCCTTGAGACAACTGGGCAGCACCAGGAGATGTAAGGGAATAGGACTTGTATCTAAAAAAATCATAGGATAAAGTTCATGGTTAAACCATTTGTATATAGAACAACCCAACTAACTAATGAAGATATCTTAATCTAGGACTGAAGTTAGCTGAGCCTCATTTGTCAACATGAGAGATGCTGAACAAATTCATGGGCTAGCATGCTACTTCTACAGGCCTCATGTTTTTAGAAGGTTTGATGACGTTGCTCTATATATTTTAAAATAATTAAATATTTCATAATTATTACATATTGAGTTAATATATTTTTTTCCTTGTTCCCTATTTGGAAGAATACTATATACGTTATTCTTCTTACTTGTCACCTATGATATTTTGTAAATTAAAAAAGACTACCTTCAATTTTATGCATTAATTTTATTTAATTGTTGAAAGCAGGCTTATAGAAGTAATATATGGTTAAAAAGTAGCCTCATAGCAGCATAAAAAGTTACAATGATCATGATGTTAATTTATCTCATTGTCAGTTTAACTGATTGGAAGAAATGAAAATATCTAATCTTATTCAGAATGCAAGTCTGAATAAAGAATATTACACTACAATTAAAGATTGATTTACTATAACTAGAGAGAGATAAAAAACCAAGTTTGTAGTTTACCATTGATGACATTTGATTTTTAGTTTTTGATTGGTAGTTTACATTTTATGACATAAAGGAGTCAAATACACTTTGCTGTACTACCAGAAAATACGAGGCTTTTGCTTGTTTGAATAAATATTATCAATCTATAAGTGATAAACTTCATGGGATCACTTAAATGCAACACATCTTGAAAAGGAATATTGCAATTTGCTTGTAATTTGGTCTATCTATGAAACACATCTAAAAGCTTGCCCATTTTACTTTACTTCTGAGCTTTGAAGGCCTTCGAGTGTTTTGTAACTTATATGAAATAATTAACAGAAAAACCTGTTATAAATCAAAGAAAATTATTAGATTGATAGAATCATTAGATCATCATTCATGGGCTATTGGCTGGGTTATTGAATGGTTGTGTCTATGCCTCTACCAAGTACAGTTATGATCAACCATTATTTATTCTGACTAACCTGTGATGATGATGGTGAGAATGATGATGTGATGAAGATGACGCAGCTGAGGAGGATGCTGCAGATGGTGGCCTTGGTGGAGGTGGGGGTGGTGGTGGAGGAGGAGGAGGTGTGGGAGGGGGTGGTGCTTGGTGGTGACCACCTGGAAAGTCCCCTTCCATGGAATAGCCTCCATGAGACTGATGCTGCTGGTGCTGGAGCAGATCACTAGTTGTCTGTGTTCCTCCACTTACCTTCAGTAAGCAATGATATTGATTTTTATAGATATAAGGAAGACTAGGAGTCTTCTAAAACTCAAACTTTAAGCTAATTGATAATAAAATATTTATCCTTATATTTGTAAGGTTAACATAATTAAAGTTATGCTATGACAATTTTTTTATACAATGATGTAAGACGACGAATATTTACACATTTGCTTAATGCCTCACACTGACCTCAAACTCCCATGGTGAGTATTTTTTCTTTTAATATATATTATTTTAAATTGAATTTGGTGTATGAAATGGAAGGTCCTCTCTTAAGGCATAATGACCATGGGGCCTTAAGTAGATGAAGGGACAATTCATGCTCTTAGAAAAACAGCTCAAGCACTAGTCACAGGACCTAAAGTAAATGGTGAAAGCCTGCCAGGGATTATACCACATGAGTGAAATATTAGCATACCTTGACCTTAGTTCTAGGAACTGCAGGAACCTGAGAAGTCTTTGATCCTGGTTCTCTTCCTCCAGAACTACTTTGCCTCTTGGGATAACCAAATGACTGTGGTACATTTTTAGCTGGTCTTCTACTACCTCCATTACTTCCAGGACTATGAGAACCTCCATTGCTTGTTCCCATTGGCATCATACTTTCCATTCCCATCATAGCAACACCACTTCTCTCCTCACTCCTTGATCCTTTAAGATAAACATATTAACATAAATAAAACTGAACTATATCCCAAACAAATCTCACAAAATTAAGTTCATAGGAAGTAATATACCAAGAATGTTCCTTAGTAGAGATTTACCTAGAAAAAATTAAATACTTTTATGCATTACAAATATGGTCCTTTGTTTTAAGAACTTTGTTGAGAACATTTACTTAATGCATAACCAGTTCTTTCCTTAAATATGTAAATTTAATAGATTAATTTTTTTTATGACCACAGTATACAGAAAAACTGTTAAGAATAATTAAAAAGCAAGATTTTATGATAAAGACATATTTAATTTAGTAAGGTCAATTTATATGTTTTATCATATGATATGTCATATCTCATAAACTCAAAAATCATTTCACTTTATTTAAGTTTTTCCTCAATCTTGAAATCTGCAATTTTTTTAGTTCATGCATTCATTAATCCATTTATCTACTCCTTCATGAAAATGTTACAATATAGAAATTTTTTATCATGATAAGAAGATACACTACCAGTTTTCCTGTGTTTATCTGATGATCCAGACCCAGATGATGAGGATGTTTTTCGGCTCTCATGTCTTCGACTTTCTCCTCCATTACCATGAGCACTGCTCCCACCTCCAGAACCCTGACTTCCACCACTACCCCTTCTACTCCTAGAAGACTCAAGATCAGACTTTCCACGACGCAAAAGAAGAACCTCAGTCTGAGCACCACCTGCTTTGTTTACTAATCCTCCTGCACCTCCTTCTACATATCTCTTCCATTGTGTGTTTGAAATTTGTCTGCAACAAAAGAATAATCAACCTTAAGCAAATAAAACAAAAATTCTACATAATTATCCATTTAACATTTCCATGGTAAAAAGATTCAGAATTCAGGCATCAATTACACAGAGTAGTATATAAACAAACTCATGCCAGTCAAATTCCATAACTGGGAATGTTTTTGATGAGCAAATCTCTTAATATAAAACAAAATTGCTATAATCACATAATAAAGGGATTGAAACATTCATGATGGAAAATGAAAACCACAGAAAGAAAATACATAAATAATTAAATGATACCAAAAAAATAATACCTAAATAACTACTGAGCTTGATAAAGATGAAACGAAAAACAGGATGTTTTAAAAATATAGCTAAAATTATACTTAAATAAA